>JARKHS020031467.1:82500-185657 GCA_030143305.2 Amblyomma americanum | reverse complement strand
GCGTCTATAGGTGGCTAGGTGCACACAAATATGTCGACCACGGTTGCGACATTCGACGCGTTGAAATGCAACAAAAAAAAGATAATCAGGAAAAAAAAAAACACAACCACACATACGCCGAGAAACGAGCTATACAGCGCTCTTTTCACCTTCGTTGGAATGCAGCACTCCTTCCCACAAACGACGCTCTGCGGGACAAAATAGCGAGCCAAAGCGCGTCTCCCCGTGAATTCCAGTCGGCGGAGAGAACAGTAGCGAATGTCAGGGACAGAATTCGGCGTAACACCAAAGGCGCGGAAGGATACAAACAAGTATAGAGCGAGGTCTAAAAAGAGAGAGAGGAGTCACGTCCAAACCGGCCCGCGCACGTACAGTTTGAAACCGTGAACGGTCCCGGCGCCAATGCGAGCGACGTCTGTAGCCGAGGCGCGCTTCTTTTCGCACATACGTTCTACTTTCTCGATTTATCGGTGTAGGTACTTTTTGATCGTTCGCGCAGATGCTGGGGAAAAAAAAGGAGATGGCGGCAAAACCGCGGCTCTTCCTATCGGTAGGGACGACCGACGCAGCGGGCTGAATTCGAATCGCCGCTTGGCACAATCACATTCCAGTCTGAAGAAATCGAATTCGCACTACAGCGTCGCCCGAAGGCCTCGATAAGATACGACCCCCCCCCCCCCTCCCCCCTTTTTTTTTCTTTTTCAACGAATACAAGCAAAGAAATAGCCCCATCTAAAGGAGGGAGCACGAGGTACAGAAGTTCGGATTCGTTTCCGAAGACCGAACATTTGCGGCCCAGATGTATGCATTCCAGCTCAGTATAAAATGTGCTTCGGGAGAGAGATTGTAGAAGTGCCTGGATGACTTATCACAGCGCGCTGCACGGAACTAAGTAAGGAAGAAAGAACGAACAATGGAATAAAGAAGGAAGAAAGCGAGAGAAAATACAGTGGAGAGCAACTGACATATTGAGAAAAATGGCAAAAGGAGGCAGTGTAAAAGGAACCAAAGCGAAATACGAAATGAGAAGCGCGTTCTCCTTTGATTCCTGAAATGAAAAGAGAAACAGGAAGAAATCAAATAGGGAAAGCGAAATAGGAAGAAAGTAAAGGAGAATAATGGGATAGGCGACAAGATCAAAAGAGGAGTAAACAAGGAGGAGGAAAATATGTGGTAACGAAGCAAAAATAAAGCAGTGAAAAATAAACCGACAAAAGACGGAAACGCCAGGCCAGGAAAGGAATAAGTAGAAAAGAAAACGAACGACACAAAGGGGGATATGCCAACCCGAGAGAACGAAAGGAAAGGAAAAGGAATCGAGGCCAATATCGCATGGCGTTCGGGAGAAAATCGGCAGTGATTTAAGGCAAAGGCTTCGCCCGGGCCCCGCTACAGTACAGCCAATACTGGCTCGAGAGGAGCTCTCAAGAACAGACAGCAGCGGAGAAAATAAGCACTCGCGAGTTTCCGGAACGCCACTTCTGCCCATGTCCATTTGCGGACCCCTCTATTTCAGCCTGCAGCCTGCAAAGCCCTCACGGGACGTCGTGGAAATGCTAACGAGGTTCCCGGGGCGTGAGTCCGTACTTCGCGAAGTCGCGAAGCTGACGTCGAAAAGCCGTCTTGTTCGGGCTTTGCGCTATCGGTGCGCTCTCTATATACGGAGAGACAGCGAGCAAATGGGAGCTCTCCTATAGCCCGTGTCCGCTGTCCTTCGAGGACACGGCGATTGCGAAACAATGGGGCCGCGTTTTAGTCGCATCCCGTTTGATCTCTTGCTCAGTTTGGTACTGTAGCTTTTTCTTTCGCTGGTGGCACAGTGCGTTCCAAGACGGCCCGGGAGCCTGCGGAAGTCGTTCGTTCTTGAGACGACTTGCGTGTCGTTTTGTGACAGCTTTCCTTTCCGTAAGTCGCTGTAGTACTTTGCGGCAGTAAGTTTCTGTTCATTTCATTTTAGACTGTTAGTTTGTTAGCTAGTTAATTTGCTTACTTCGCTTGTTTGTTTATTAACATGCTCGGTCGGTCGGTCTGCTCTGTGTCTGTCACCTGTCGTCCGTCTGTCTCCCTTCGAGAGTCCGGTTTGTATCTATGTTTGTAAACAATAATTTAAACCAGCAGTCGCATTGCCGCAAAAGAAACGAAACAAGAACAAGAGAACTTAAATGCCAACACAAAACCACGAATATATCAGCTCTTCGAGGTTGATCAAAACTTCTGAAGAAAATCTTCGCGCTTCCGAAGGGAAATTGACTGGCGCCAGTATTGAGCTTCCCCTGGCTAAGATCTTCTCATTTCGCTGATCGTGTTTCATTTCTTGCTGATAGTACAAGTTGAGCCCAGCCTTCCCTCGGGCCTTTTCTAGTTAGCACGCCAGCCAAGGAGAAAGGAAACACTACATAAGTCTAAATATAGCACCTGCAAAAAAAATAACATTTATAATACACAATATTGCCTCCGCCACCGATCACTGGCAGGAGCCTCGAACGTGACTAACTCAACTCCGAGTGTGATGCGGGCAGAAGCGAAGCGAGCAAGCTGCCCCCCAGGGACTACAAGCTACACAAACCGAAGCAGCCGAGCAGTGCGAAGTTTCCCCGCCTCTTCACAACCACCGCGAGTCTCCTTCGGAACAGACACTTCTCGTCCGAGACAAGTTAGCTCGGCCGCAGAGAACCAATCCTGATCACCGAGAAACAAAAGAAAAAAAAACAGCTACATCTGGATCTATACATACCGGAATCGAACAAAATAAATGAATGAGCTGGATCCGGGCTATACGAGATGGTGTAGTCTTGTTCTCTTATGTTCCCGGTGTTCCAGAGTATTCGGCACTCCTGTTACAGACCAATACACTCCTATAGACATTCCTATTTTTCGATCTCCCGCGTGTTTGGCACAGCTCTAGACGCACACCCGTGCACTCTATCAGAAATTCAGTGTAGCCTTACCGCGAATTCAGTGCAGCGCCGCGGAGTCTCAAGTTCCACACTATCAGAAAATCAGTGTAGTTTTACCATGGAATTCAGTGCAACGCCGCGGAGCTTCAAGTTCCACCCTATCAGAAATTCAGTGTAGCCTTACCATGGAATTCAGCGCAGCGCTGCAGTGTCTCAAGTTATTATCTCTCGATAAAAGAACGCGGGGGCCTCACGTTCGAAAAAGCACTGCCACGTTGCCTTGTTATACAACTCGATCAGTATAGCGTTTAGAACTGGGATCGAAGGCTATCTTCATTTTCTTGCATCCATGCGCTTTAAACAGAAACTTCGGCACAATTAAGGGCAAAACGGCACGGGAGAGTGATGCTGGTTTCTTTCAGAAACGCAAAGCTGCAAGAATATACAACTCGGCATACAGTGCATCTTTACAGTCTCCAGAAACGCTTTGTAGTAATACGTTACTGGATATCTGTGAGACAGAACAATCCAATGGCAATCCAATAGGTTCCATTGAAAAACACTGGTACCATTCCGCGCAACTCTGTCGCAGGTAAGGAATGCCGTCGAGTAATTTTTCGCGCCTCTTTTGTCGAATATACCACTGCACGTAAGTAGTAGGACTGACTACGAACGCCTATAAGCATGTGGCTCCGGCAAAAGGTAATAGAAAAAAATGCAGTACGCGTATTTGCGGTGCTACTGGGACCCGCAGTTCGTTACTAGCGTCGGGCCGCCACTGGTATGGCAGAAAACAGCAGCGGCTGGTCAAGAAGCTTTGCGCGCTGTGGCATTGCAGGCAGTGTGCCAGTTACTTTTCCTTCGGGAAAATCCTCACCGTGAGATGGCAGCACGTGCACACGCAGCACTTTGCCCAGAGCCGGCTACACGTCAGAGATGGCGGCCGTGACGTGCTTGTTAGCCACCCTGGTGCGCTTGCCCGTCGGATAAGCTGTTGTGTCCTGCAGTGTTACTTGCCGCTAATACTTGGGGAACGATGTCTCTGGCAGCCAAACGTCAAGAAATGTTATGCTTTGTTTGTTTTTTATTTCGAACTGTTGCCGTATGGCGCTTTCTGTACTGGAGCGCATAGAGTTTCTTACTATTAACTAGAGGGAAAGCTGGCGCCCCGCCTATGGGAGTTTGCATGAAGCTTCCTCGAGACCACCTGCACCACCATGGGCGCTCTAAGCATCATGGGGCGGAGAGCTACCGACTGCAGAACTACAACTTTTGGCCAAAAAATAATGAAAAAACAAACGTTGTTCGATAATCAAGAATGTCCTAACGTTCAATATCTTGTCTATAAATTGCAACAAACGAGCAGAAAAGCACGTAAATGCAAAGTTTGCCCAAAATCAGCGATGGCTTGCTCTCCTGTCGGCCAAGCATTGCAGACCACAAAAGCCAATATTTCGTGCTTAACAGGCGCAATTTTGAAAAGTAATATGTTTTTGAAAAAAAATTGTCCCCCCAACATCTTAAAAGGTTTTTCCACAGCATTTCGGAAAACAAAAACCTTTTATTGGCGTCGTGTGCTGTTGCGTTCTCGCTACTATGGCTTTTGCGCACTACTTTGATGCCGAAGTCGTCTGCGCGCGGAGCGCGCCGTGCATACGGAATGGGACATCTCTGTAAAGCCACTCTGTGTTCCTGAAAAAAACCCTACTGTCCTGCACCAAGTAGCTCATCGCCCCATGATGCTTTGCGCGTCCATGGAGGTACAGGTGCAGTGCCGCCAGCTTTCCCTCTAGGTAATAGTAAGAAACTCTATGCTGGAGCGTATGCATTAGAGGCGACACCTAGGCGGGAAGTGCATGTCAAGCGCTAGAATTTTGGCGTCTTATATGCCAGAAAGGGTGCGGCATGCTCTTACGATGTTCCCAGGAGCTCGCGCCTTCTCCGACAGCGAGAGTTCTTTTATCGTTCTTTGCATGGCCATATTTCGGGTTCGGCCATATTTCGGATCGGTTTCGAACCCGACCGCGGTGGCCGCGTTTCGATGGAGGCGAAACGCAAAGGCGCCCGTGTGCTGTGCGATGTCAGTGCACGTTAAAGATCCCCAGGTGGTCGAAATTATTCCGGAGCCCTCCACTACGGCACCTCTTCCTTCCGCTCTTCTCTCAGTCCCTACTTAGTTTCGGTTTCCCAGTGTTCGCTCTTATGGAGGCAAAACGCTAAGGCGCCCGTGTGCTGTGCGATGTCAGTGCACGTTAAAGATCCCCAGGTGGTCGAAATTATTCCGGAGCCCTCCAGTACGGCACATCTTTCTTCCTTTCTTCTTTCACTCCCTCCTTTATACCCGCCGCGGTGGCTCAGTGGTTAGGGCGCTCGACTACTGATCCGGAGTTCCCGGGTTCGAACCCGACCGCGGCGGCTGCGTTTTTATGGAGGAAAAACGCTGAGGCGCCCGTGTGCTGTGCGATGTCAGTGCACGTTAAAGATCCCCAGGTGGTCGAAATTATTCCGGAGCCCTCCACTACGGCACCTATCTCTTCCTTTCTTCTTTCACTCCCTCCTTTATCCCTTCCCTTACGGCGCGGTTCAGGTGTCCAACGATATATGAGACAGATACTGCGCCATTTCCTTTCCCCAAAAAACCAATTATTATTATTCCCTCCTTTATCCCTTCCCTTACTGCGCGGTTCAGGTGTCCAAAGATATATGAGACAGATACTGCGCCGTTTCCTTTCCCTAAAAACCAATTATTATTATTATTATTATTATTATTATTATTATTATTATTATTATTATTATTTTCGCTCTTTTTAAATACTTCTATTTGGTAATTTGACAAAGGGCTTTCGTACCGGAGCGAGGGGACTACAAGGAATGTGATGTGGTTATCAACTCAAAATATCCAAAAAAATCCTGGAGTTGGCCTTTAAGCACAACACAATAAATTTTTAGTCGCTGCTCGAACGAACGTTTTGTTTCTTACTGCATCGCGCCCGTGTCGTCCTCGCTATGCAAATTAGCCTCACTCCCGGCCCTAACTTCTGTCATTTTATACTCCCTATTCAAAGATTAAAATTTCCTTCCACTACAGGGGGCCCCCTCGCACTATACTCTATACGCCTACACAGCCAATCGACTGAGCCCGCCGGATAAGGGTATAATCCCTGCCAGCGACCTCTGCACTAAGCGGGAAAAGGTCAGCGCCAGTTAACGAGCCAGCGTCACAAGTAGGTTTGGTCTAGTTTACATCGAGCGCATGCGACCGTGTTTGTTCGCCCAGAGGATTACGAGCTACCAACCCTACCTCGGCCGCAGCGACCCGGGGCCGAGCGAACTTGCAACCTGAGCGCCTTTCCGCATCACCGAACCGGTAATCGCTATCCGGCACAAACTCGACACGCATTGTTTAAACGCCACTCGCCGTAGTTGCGTACAGCAAGAATTTGGACGCTATAAGAACATTGCTCCAACTTTTTCATTGTAAGCAGGTTTTTGGTGCGCGCAGTGTGACACAACACGTGCTTTAGAGTGACCGCACAAATCTTCCACAACCCTCGAGAGCTCATTTGAGTTACAAGTCATTTGAAGATAACGACTACACTCCGCCGGTGCTTTAACCTCCCGTCATTGAGGCGGGTTGTGGACCCAGACTGGCACAGCCAATACTGAAAGGAGATTCACAGCAATGGGCCTTCAAGGGGAAGGGGTTGATTTGCCAACGCGGTTCTAACCTTGGCCCGACTAGATGGCACAAATGGAAAGCTGCGTTTCGATAGGCTAAACGCCAGCATCCTGTTCTGCTAAGTGAGCGGAATGTGTACGGGTCCGTGACCTGCCCGGCTTTCCTTGCGCAAGAATGGGTAAGCGACGGTAAGTGCGCGCCTTAGCTGCACAGAACTAAACGGCGCAAAAGGGCTAAGCTCGCAGAAACTGCCTGGAACGTAGATTGCTTAGGTTTACTCGTACGTACTTACACACGCTCACAGGCGTGCAAAGCCCTCTCAAGAGCGCTCCGCAGAAGAATGCCGATCCAGGCGCGAGTGGTCAGAGGGAAAGGGGGAAGCGGTGGGAATTACTGCCAGGCGACACAGTTAAGTAGATAGGGTAGAAGTTCGCAAACCGCTTGCACTCCAGCCACTGCCGAGTCTGTGTGTGCTAATAGGACATCAGTTTCGATTAGAACAGTGCAGTGTGTTGGAAGTTGGAAGAAAAAGCCAATCTGGTCATCCTGCAAGTAATCTAAATCCTGAATTTTTTTTCCGCATTTGTGACAACGGCCTAGGTCGCAACGGCATAAGTGACGACGACCTGTACGACAACGGCCTGTGTGAAAACGGCTTTTGAAACAACGGCCTATGTGACAACGGTTTGTGAGATAGTGATTGGCAGTGGACGTGTGACTACTTCGGAAATGCCACGGACTATGAGGGAAAATTGTAGGGGGAGTGTCGAAGATTATAGGGGACAATTGGGGACCTACGTGTCAAAGGGCGCTAGAATGCGACTAATCACAACTCGTTCGATCATCAGCTGCAGCTTCAACAACGCCCCCATGGTCTTATTAGGTACACCTTCCAGGAAGTACTGCCCTACACCTGGACGGGGTTGCACCATTAAACCACTACTGCACCTCCGACACGATGGCATTTGCATTAAGTGACCCGCCGAGCGCACTGCCGTCTCCTAATCCTTTTCGGCGGCCGCCGCCAGAGCGTCAGCGGATGCTGACATCAGCGCCTCCCTCATCCTCTCCCGTCCGCTCTTCACCGGAGATTGGTTTTGGGTCAAGCACAGCTCGCGGAATCCTCCTCTTGAAGTGTGCTTACGTATACGCTTGGCCACTTCCAACTGCTGCTTCCGATCGACAAAGGCGACCGCGTAAAAGTTCGCCGCATAGGCAGTCTCAGACAGAGTTAATTAGACGAGTGTCTCAACCAGAAAAAAAGGTAATTAACAGCAAAAAAAGAACTTGAACCTCTATCAGACACGCACAGCGCACGCGGAAGTAATCCGCAAAGTCAGCATCGCGCGGTATTTAAGAACTTCGCGACGACATCGTCAATCGAATTAAATTTATATTCTTTGCGCCTTTTTTTTTTTGGCACGATCTTTCGCCTCGGCGAAGCAGAGAGATTAGAGCTACAGCGATGGAATTTAGGACGACAGATCGTCGCTGTCGGCAGACAGAGCGTAGATTAATAATTGATACTGATATTTTTTTGCGTAGTTCAATTAATCACCGAGACAGACAGTGTAAGCAGCTTTATAGACATAATCCTAATTGCATTTAAATCATACTTCGAATACAGATCTTCGCTGTGAAGATCTGTACGTATTCTACGATTATCTGCATGTACAGGGTCGGTCAAAACTTCCCAGGCCACATGGTGTGATTTTTTTTTAGCTCAAACATCTCGAAGCTCAAAATATCCGTAAAGGATAGAAGTAAATATCGTTCCAACATCTGAGAACCTTGATAACTTTATCGGCATCCTAAGCGCCAATATATGCAAACTAAAAGCAGACCCTTTGGCCTGGGAACTTTTGACCAGCCCTGTACGTGATGTACGAGGCTACGCGTCACTCGTAACCTCGTACATCACGTGACATTTGACGCGGAGTCTCGGTGTTGCAGCTCGCATAGCATAAAACTTGCGGGCGAAAAACGAAATAAAAAAAGTTTTTCAAGACTTAGCACATAGTTCGAGTATACTTAAAGACTGTAACCCAAATCGAGAACGAAGAAAAAAACGCGGCAGACATCTCACAGCGCATGCAAGGAACGTTTGACTAAGCCGGGAGTTGTCTGAACGAGTGGCCGCCAGAGGCCGCTCGATATCGAGTTCCGATATCGAATGGGGGAAAAGCAGTGGGCTAGGAAAGTTTTCAGATACCTGTATATAAGGAATGTTGATACGAAATGGAGAAAGCGAACTAGAAAATTGACAAGCAAATATCTGGACAGCAGTAGGGGGGCAAATCAGCAATTATCGGTTAACAAAAAGGTTAAAGAAACAGAGAGAGCTCTGTGGAAAACAGGGATGCTGACGAAATCAGCACTGGGAACATACAGGATCTTTAAGCAGGAAATTGCCAAAGAAAATATCTATGATAATTGTAGGGGAAGCTCTTTGTTATTTGAGGCCAGGACGGGAGTTTTGCGGACTAAGACATATAGAGTCAGGTACCACGAGATAGACACTTTGTGCATTGCGTGCGGAGAGGAGGAGGAAACGGCTGAACACTTGATACTTCTCTGTAAAGGGCTTCACCCTACAGTGGAAAGCAGCGGGGCTGACTTACCCAAGGCATTGGGGTTTAAGGACAGTGAAGGGAAAGTAGATTTTAAGCGGGTAGAAGTAACCAAGCGAAGGTTATCTGATTGGTGGCTAAAATCAAGAGAAGAGTAAAATTTCATAAGTCATGGCTAGGTGGCTTGAGCCACCGCCCGATTTAAAGGGTTCAGCCGTATCCATCCGTCCGTCCGTCCGTCCGCGGTAAAAAGACGAGTTCAGATTCCTATTTAGTGCACCTCTAATACTCGCGTTCTCCCATCGCCTTAAGGCTACCCCATTAACGGTCAATGCGCTTCTGCGAGAGTCAGCGCAGCGACCGCCCGGACGAAATATTTGCTCGGAGGATAAAACCTTTCGTGTCCCCCGGTGGGGAGCTCCAGCCAAAGGACTTGCGAAGCACTCACCGGACTTGGTGCGGACCTTGAACGTGTTGGCGCGGTCCAGCCGGCGTGCGGTGTCGTTTCGTGACGGCGGAGATGACAGAGATGTCTCTGCTATGAAAACTTCCATACCGACCCGTTCTTAAAATGAACCGAGAGTAAGGCTGAGCAACACCTGCGCGAGAACCGAATTTACAGCTTCCTGGGCGAACCGGGGGACCCGATCTCGGAGGCTCGCGTTTTGAGCGCGCAATTAAGGAAAAGCCCGCTCAACTCGAGCCATTTAGTTGTTCGCGTCGTCTTCGGGGCCCAAGCGAGACTGAGGAAAAATCGTAAATTGAAACGAGACGGCCTAAGCGCACAGAACAGAAGAACGCTTTACGAAGGCAATTAAGAGCAGCTGGACTTCGCTGGCGAACAAAAAAAAAAAACCCTATTCGAGCATAAACAGCGACTATAGACCTTCGCTTCTTTCAGATCGCCTCTAGAAAAAAGAAACTACTGCATTCAAATTTCTTTACAATTAAGATGAGCTTAATGCGTCAGCAATTACATACAGGGAGGGTGATGAAGTATATACAATAGATTTTAAATTAATTTTTTCATCCAACTGTACAAACAATAAAAAAAATCTGGTGTAAAGCTTGCGATAACAGGAAGCAATATTAGAAGGGAGCTGCTTTAATTCGGACCTCCAGGAGAAATCAGCCGCAAATACACACTCTCGCTAAACTGCGACCCACGACCGAATATTTAGCCAGACAGAAATGGACAGCCGAGGCAAAGCTCGAGGAGAGTTGACTGGGCCGCTTTTATAAGCACCGATCGCTAAGCGAAGAAGATGGAGAGACCCTAGCGACACACAGCGTCAAAAATTAAAAGCCAAGCGGCCACCCAGCAAAACAATGGGGGCGGCTGGGAGAACGAACGAAGGAACCAGAGAAAAACGGGGCGAAAAGTATTTCGAGAATCAGCGTCGTCGCATACGTACCAGACGACGCTCGGCGGCCACGCGTCAAGCGTTGACTATACCACGAAGGACAACGACGAAGGCCGGGTCACCGATCTACACGCACATAAAAAACGGTCCAGACGAAAAGAAAACACGAAGGAACGAAAAAGAAGATTGGAAAGAAAGAACGCGACCTTCGAAAGACGAAACTTTCTCTCGACTCACTGCGGCGTCGGGGGCGCGTCTTCTACAAGCCCGGGCCGCGACGCCGCCGAGGTAGCGGGGAGTTTTTGCAGGGGAGGCGCGCAAAGCAGATGCGGCGCGGGCTGTTTGGCGCGCTCTTCTTCTCAAAATAGATGATCCCAGTTCGGACTACGGGGACCAGGCAGTGCAGGAACGCGAGAGCGAGGGTTCTGCGCGAGCTCCCAACCATCTAACATGCAGCGCGAGCGACGACTCTGACGGCGGTTTTAAGGAATAGGCCTCGGTATGCGCGGTATACGCGTCTGGCTATGGTTTCGGCTCTTTCTCGGGCAAGGCGAGACTGTCCACGCAAATCGGCTTCGGGATGGGCTGTGGCCCCGCTTCGGTGCGTTACAAAGCTGAGCAGCTCGCCACAGAACGGCTTCTAATCAACGACCGAAGTTTCGGCGCGCCTCAGGCTACTCGCGGCTACTCACGTTGCTCGGCTACTCACGTTAAGGCTATACGTCCTCCAAATCTACTAAACTCCGATAGCTGAGGACCCCAATCTATAAGCTCGCAGTCAGGCGTGAAGCGACTGTACAGGTCGGGCGTAGGAGGTAGAATGGCTGTGTGGATTCGCCAGCTATGCATCGACGGAAGTCAGCGCCTTACGCGCCGGTGACGTCGCCGAACTGGCTATCGCCTACCCAATAGGAGAGAGCCGTAGTACAGGCAGCAACGAGTGATAATGTTCCGCCCTTTTGCTATTGGAGGGACGCGAAAACGTGATGATGACGTCGACGGTCGGAGCCTCGACAGGGATCTGCATACACACCGTTGGCCGGTTCTTGGTTCTTCGTCCGCAGGAAACGAGGTGTAGGGTTGAGCGTGCGACCGGCGATGAAAAAGACGCCGCTGCCGCTACTAGGACGAGGTGACTCGAAGCGCACGATGGAACGCGAGAGCGGCTTCATCTTGCACCGCGTCTCAGCCCATTGTCGCGGACGTTCGTGGTTTTTTTTTCTCCTTTTTTTTTGTTCCTGCCTACACCTCGGCGCTGTGGCAGGGGCGGCCGACCGGGTCACGTGACGTCCACGGCCGGAAGTGGTCTTAGCTATGACATTTCCGGGCGCTGAGTCGAAGCTAAGGCAGCCTGCCACTGAATAAGAGCAAAGGCGAAATGTGCCTAGAAGAGTGAAGTTATAAACCAGCCCTGCTGGCGGTAAACGAAAACAAACTTCCGAATTTGTGTGAAGTAACTACAGCGTCAATGTGGCTACAGCGTTGAAGGCGACCACGTGTACAAGTCCCGAGGAAGGACCTGATATGGACGTTGACTTTAGAACCAAGAATGAAAGTGCGCACACTTATTGTTCACTTTTTAACCTAGCAGCCTTGTCCGCGATAACAAAATGTACGACTGCGATTCGCATCTCATCGCACGGAATTAGTGGCTATAGTAATTGGTGATTAGCTAGCACATTTCATAACCAAAAGGTGAAGTAGCATGCCGTTTATTCATAACCCGTAGACGACCAAGAAAAGAAACCATGTTTTGTTCTATGCATGCTGCACATCAAACCAGTGATGTTTCTCCGTTCGCAGAAAAAAAAAAATTTCAGAGAATTTGAGGGGTGAAATTTGGTGAAAAGGGAATTCTAACAGAAATTGTCTCAGTTTTTTTTTAATTTATGGGGTTTTCAAGAGCTATTGCAACGAAAACTCAAACTCTGAGGATTGCAGGAACATTTAAAACCGAAATTGTCCTAGTTTCTTCCAATTTAAGGAGTTTTCAAGCTGCTGCTAGGAAACATTACCCGAAATGGGAATTTCTGGGTCTAAATGAGAGAATTTTCTAGAACGGCATGAAAAGTCACTGCATAAAACGTGTCAGCCTTCACAGAAGAAGCCTCTGGACGGTTTTCAGTTGACGTTCTCAATCGAAGAAATACAAAGCCCACACTAACGCATGTAGATTTTGGAATTACACTCCAACTAACGACGCTTCGCGCGGGCTAACATTTACAAAGGTGTCACTTTGAGCAACTCCACATTATGGGTTCTTCGCGGTTTGAATCTTTACCACGCTTTGTCAGGCTAACAAGAAAATTCAAACAGCGCTAGACAACAGGACCAGAAAGAGTGAGGAGACTGGTCCTGTTGTTCCTGGTCCTGTTGTCTAGCGCTATTTGAATTTTCTTGTTACCATGGAACACCAACTCGCCCAATCTGCCGTCCTTCTACAGTTCATTTGTCAGGCTTTCTGATAAAGGTGTCACAAGTAGCATATAACAGCCGACGCATTCGCTTACTTACCGGCAGAAAGTTAAAACGCAAGTCTTCTAGAAGGTTCTATCCTGGTGCTGACGAGAGAAGATTCTATACTGGTGCTGATGAGCGCGATACAAGCTCAGCGTCACGGCGCATGCGCACAATCTGAGCATACCCAGTAGCTCCGAGCCCTACGCCATTCGCCGTCTGCGATCATCCATAATTTCGGTAAGTACACGCCCAGCCATAAGTAAGCTTTGGACTTGTCGAAACTTAATCCTCTCAGTGCTGTCCTCGATTACTCATGTCGACCCACTTGGGGGTGAATAAACAAGACGTAACTTTCGTTTGTTTCAAGTTAGGCCTATTCGCAGCACCGCGCACTCGGCGACGCCACAGTGACAAAATTACCATCGATTAAGAGCCCAAGATCGCCGCGTCCACCGACTTAAGATTAAAAATTGCCTAACTCTATATCCTCTTCGCCAGTATCAGTAAGGTCAGTACATCGATCTTGTTCGCCTTCTTGACTACAAGCGACTACGATTCACCCGACGTCACAGCGGCCGCCATTTTGTTGTCTGCGGAGCACTGCTAAGGGCCTCCTGATCCGCCCTGCACTGCTGAAGCTACGCGCTGGGCCACAAAATGGCGTCCGTGACGTCACGTGAACGCCCCCTATAGGTTACAGAAGCAGCAGCTTATAGCGCCATCTAGAGGCACACAGCGTTAAGCGGGAAGCGTCGTAAGGCAGCAGGTCTACGCATACGACACGACTACTCCTGCGTTAAACGCCCAGTTCTACACGCGAGGGCGCTACGCACACACACGGGAGACTCACAGGAGGAGCAGGTGGAGACTGCGCTGGAGCGACGGCTGTCCAGGTACCGACCCACGGGGAGCGACATGCGCCGCCTGGAACGGTCCTTGTACGCCGGGAACTCCAGCATGGCCTGGCGCCGAGTCACGCACATCTCGTTGTACACACACACGCACACAGACTCGAGTTTGTCTCATCGATCGTACAACGTAGAGCCCGTTACATCGTTTCGATAAGATAGCAGCAGCAGCGGCAGCAACAGCAGCGACAGCTAGCGGCGTCGACGGGACACACCAAACGCGGTGTGAACAAAAGTTCGATCTATGCGCTTGTTGAAATAAAAACCGATCCGCGGTCCTCGGTGTACGGTTCGTTGATGGTTCGAGACAAAGTCCAAGCCTGATTTCGTTGAGCACGAATCCTCGTGTGCGCCCGTTCGACGCTAGGTATAGAACAATGGAACGTCGCTGAAACCCGCTTAATTCGAACTTCCGCTTTATTCGAACTTACGATGTGGTTCCGTCAATTTCGAGTGTAATGAAGATAACTTGGTGCGTTTTTTTTTCTGCAACGCCGTGGCCTCGAGAGGAGAGGTTGACAGATTGTGAAAAAAAATATTCAGTCAGTACTGTGTTACGATTTCTGAAGAGGAATAGCCGCCATCAAAATGTACTTCACAGCAGCCACGCATATGCACGAAGAGAAGTTGCGCAGTTTCTACAAAACTTCGCAGGCAATAAAACCACGTGCAGAAAGCACCGATTTGCGGGCGCTATACACGCCACCACATAAAAAATTCACGGGGGCGCCTAATTACGTTGCGTTGGCAATGCGAGAGCATTAGAACCTGTCGGCACCTTTACCGGAAGTGACGCTCACTTCCGGTCTGGTGTCGTCATTTTTCTCGAACCAATGGGCGAATTTTATCACGGACGATGCATTTTGGCCCCATGAGGCTTCTAAGGCTGTCGCATTAATAAAACACAGTCGAGTCAGTGACGCAGGTCGAAACATACCACTGAACACAAAACGATCGAGGGCGACAGAAAAAGTGGGTCTCCATCGTTGGTTTCGACAACGTAAAACACAACACGTCAAAGCCGTCTCCGTGTTTACGCGCCAACGACCGGCACAGCCCAACCCATCGGATAAGAAATGAGGCGTCCAACCCAACCACCAGCCTTTCTTGCGGCAGTACGGACGCTGCCACAGAAAAAAAAAAGGGGGGGGGGGGGCGTCGAAACGGTGAAAGGCTTGTTACTGACACGGACACACTTCGCAGGGCCGAAAACATGCCACGTTCCCTTTTCCATACAAAGAAAACCAAAGCAGGAGGAAAGAAGAAAACAACGAAAGAAAAAAGCGACACAGATTGGCACAAGTATCGTCAGCAGCTGTTTCCACTCTGCTATACAGAAGCTGAGGCATCGGGAAAACTGGAAAGATGAAGAATAAACAAACAAGACATCGACAGTCTATTTATGGAAGCAGCCCACATCGTTATTCGCTCCAGGGAGAAACCGACTCGAACAACAACAGCCGATTCCTCCCTCGGCAGCAAATCCCGAGAACGGAGGAACAACTGGCAATTCGAAACGGCCGTCCCGAATTCGGCTCACGCCAAGTCTCTCAAGACGCACACGGCGTACACACAAGTAAACGCACACACAATAAAAGACCAGTTCAAATCTCGAAGGAACCCGCTCTTGCGTGGGGGTTGGTGGGGACACACACCCTCCTCATGTCCCCAACTCCCTCCCTCGTCTTTCCCCAACGGCCTAACGATGTCCCCGAGGACAGAAAAGGAAACGGGAAAAATCCGGCGCGGTCACAACATCCGCGTCCACGCCAAAAAGGACACTTAGTCAACGACACGCATTGTGGCGCCACCGCTGCGCGCTATAACAATCAAGGAAGGACTTCGAGGAGTGGGCAAGGAAACAAAGATAGGGGGACGACGCGTCATTACGCGGCCGCGATGCGGACCAGGCCGACATCAACGGGAGTCGGCGGACGTCGCAAGCTGCTTTCCCCCATTACGTAGTACACGTTCGTATAAACACGATGGGAAGCCGTTCGGCTCGAACAACGACCCTTTTCCCTACCGTTCCCCATATCCCGTTCTCCTTACCCGGTTGTCAATTCGCAGACGCGGGGGACGTGATTGCGTCTCCTCAGTGCTTGTGGCAAGACGCCGATCGCGCGTGTGGGCACGCCACGTTGTTTGTGAATATAGCGTGTGTGCGTGTGAATATGCTCTGGACAACGTCATGTCCAGTGCAGAGCGCTGTCGTAATCACACGCACTAGCCTCCATTTGCGCGCCTTCCAGGTGTCTCGGAGGCCTGTCCGAAGAACGGAGTCGTTGAGATGGAAGTTGCCGCTCTATAGGGCATGCTTCTGGGGACGTCCACGAGCATGGAGGTAGGGTAGGGAGCACTTACCCAGCCGCTGTACCGACGCAGTCCGGCTTGAAAGCATACCACTGCCGACGGATAAGTTACGTCTCCTATACGTTAGAGCCAAGTCGGCGACGTTCTAATGGCCACGAGATGGAAGAATGCGTGCGCAAGAAGTTTCGGGCATGCGATGGACACAAGACTTATGCGAGGAAACTTAAGCGAAACTTGTTAATGGACTATAGTTGGATACAAGTCAAGAAAAAAGTGGCTTTTCCCCGTCAAAGGTCCCCCTTCCAGCCAATGGCGTCGGCCGATTCTCACGAGCCTGCTAGTGTGAGTAGCGTGACGATGCAGGGAGGGGACTATCCCGTTTCGTTTGCCACTTTCTGCATTGTCACGCTAGTAGGTTAATGAGAATCGGCCGACGCCATTGGCTGGAAGGGGGTCCTTCGACGGGGAAAAGTAGCTTTTTTCCTTTACTTGTATCCGACTACAGTAGGTGAGCAGAAGGCATGAAAGAGATGCCCGTCGCAAGGTACGTATTCGCATAAAACTCAAGGGCGAGCTGTACTTGCGCTGTAGGTAATCTTGGGCGCTATCCTTCAACACCAAGGCTGACGTGGCCAGCTCGTGTTTCCATAACCATCCATCGGAACCTAAGCGCTCCGGCTTGTGCATGCTTACTAATAATGGTGTTTGTGTGCGACCACACTGGCAATAGCAAGAACAAACTACAGGGCATTCAATTGCTGCAGCCACTCTCCCGTGTATTGTAGCGCATGTAGCTCAAAGAGATTGCAATATCTGGCGAATGTAAACAACCCATCGTCACTAAAAGCGGGAAAATTAAGAGGTGCTCGCTGCAGTTTTCACTTAACATCGACCTGTGCCTTTATGCGGCGGGGGCAGTGAAAGAGTGAATGCGTCAAGTCGGCGTTTGAAAAATACTAACTACCACAACGTCGCCTGGAAACGCAGCCGCGAGGAAGTTGTGCATCTCGAAACGCTGCTACAGTCATGCTTTTTCCCGTCGCGTCGTCATGCTCAATACACAGCCGAAACAGTGAAGGATGGGCTGGAAGCTCGGGAAAAATTCCCTTTCTCACCCGTTTCCACCCAACACCACTTTAAGTGTGGCCCCGGTTGGGATAACGAAACCAAGAGTTGCCGCAAACCTCGGACCATAACTCAAATTGGGGAAAGACGGGAGCAGACAGAATGCAGGCAGTTTCCGCGGCAAGCACATGCATGCAGAGGCACGGCTGCAAACGAGTGCGTGCTCTGCGGTCGTCGCTCACCCTTCCAGATGATCTTGAGCGGCGACATCCGCGGTTGCGCTCTCCCGAAAAGGGAAAGTCTCGGGGGGAAAAGCGGACTTGCACTATTCCCCCGACAGAGGAAGGCCGAGAAACGGGAGCGGCCGCGGATGCGCGCACCAGCGCACCCCTGGGCCGCTCTGCGACCTTAAAGAAACAGGCGCCGGCAGCTGCCGTTCCGTCGGCGCCGCGGGGGGAGCGAAAGGGAGGCCCCGCTCCCCAACCAACACAGTACGCTGCAGCCCCGCCCGGCTTTCATCAAAGATTCACCGGAGACCGCACAGAGGGAGTCCGGGATCTCTTTCCCCCTCTCCTTTTTCAATGCCGACGCCGCGCTTGAAAAGGTCGCCGACGAGGCGGCAGACACAAAAGGCGGAGGGAGCGTGTTCCGTGGGGCAACTCCCTCGAGACCTTTTCGACTTCCCCATGGGGAGAGTAAAGCCCGGCTTGCTGCTCCTTGCACTAATGTGATTGGAAGCGAGTGGGGGGGGGGGGGAGGTGCAGTAGTAGCTCATGGCGCCAAGACGTTGGAAGTATAGGTCAAGGGGTGCACACTTTGGGTTGGCTGGGAATACGCTTTCTTCCCTTGCTTCGCCTTAAGTGGCCGCAATGTTCGACGGACGAAGAGATTAGGGAGTTTTAGAGCCCCTACCGATTAGTGGGATAGGATCGCCACAGCGCATGCGCATAACTATAACGCCTACGCGCATAGGCGTCCCGCAATTACCCTATCACCCTAATCGATGGGATTCCTCTAGTCTAAAACTTCCTATAAAAAAAAGGTTGTTATGAAAGTCTCGCACAGTACGCCTTCCCTCGAATGAAGTGACCGCGATATACGTGCCAAAAAACGCTTTCTCTACCCCTACCCTAACCTCAGAGTCAAATAGACCCAAATTACCTGGATCACAGCCGTCAGTACATATACAGGGTGTTTCACCTAAGACTTTGCACAATTTTTAAGAATAAGTTTTTTGAGTTAGACGAGCGCTTTTTTCGGCATAGCATTTTCAGAGGTGTAGTACATCTACATCAGAATACAGCAAAGATGTGGTAACTAGCAAGCTGGTTAACTAATACTGAACAGTTAAAAACTTTTAACTATTATTGTTAGGCTCCTTAATTATTGAGAGGCGTGTAGCCCACCGTAATTAATATCCATATCAGTTTTTAGAATTTCGAAAACGTGGTTACCTTCGGCGCTGTGGCCCAATAAATTTTGGCTATGTCGACGAGTTACGAGCGCTGGAGGTGCTGCTTTGCCTGCAAGCTCCTCCATCCGGGAAACCTCTGCGACAAACGGTTCGGCAATGGCCGTCTGAAGGTCATCGAAATGCACGGTTTGGGGGCGGAAAGGTCGTCGGTGCGAATCCCACACATGTTTTGGGCATCATCTCAATTAGTAATTTTATCAGAAACATGCCAAATCATCTGACACCACTTCGAACATTCCGCGTCAAACGAGTGGTCCCATAATTTTTATGCAAATGGTGGTCCCGGGGCAGTACCACTTCGATGGCCGCGACACTAGTACATATAAACCGAATCGAAAGTACTATCGGGGACAAAAGTGCCCAGGACACGCAATCGAAATCAAAAGCATAAAGCTTTGCTATCAGCCGGTGGTTGTAGATCACACTCGTGGAGATTAAACTAGTGGAGCTAGTGAGATCAGCCGAACAAGAGCGCACTTCGCCACTGTAATCAGTGGCGCGTCCTGGAGAATTTTGTCTCCAGTAGTGCAAGTATCAACTGAGGTGCTACGCGCCCACTGTTGCTGTGTGATATAGTATGGTCACGTGGCAACTGTTCTGGTCAATTTGACCTTCATTTCAGACAGTCCCGTCCTTGACAAACGTAAGTAGAAAGAGCTAACACTCTGAAAACTTATTTTGGGGACCCCTTATGTTCGGACAAGCCGGACGATTGTGGACGTTGATAACGACAAACCGCCTACCGAAGAGCAGACACGTATATAGTCCAAAACGCCGTGTCGTCAAACGCGACCCTTCTGGTATTCGTTTCGAAGGCGGAATGAACAGTGCCTCCATCACATTCTTACAATATAATTAGAAAAATATCTCTGCATATCTATTAGAAAATAAAACTGTTTCGGCCAGGAGGTGACCGCGTTTGAACACGCATTAATCTTCCTCGTAACACGACGATCAATATAGTTTTCCCGTGACGTCACGGCCGCCACGTTTGGGTGCGCAGGCTAGCTTCCACAGTGTACGCGAAAACTAGCTGCTGACAAGCGGATTAGAAAAACGCCCAGGGTTTCGGAGCCCTTTCTGGAACAGAAGACGGCGACCGCTATGAGGCCGGTGCAAACTATGTATACTAAACCATGCGATTCCTATAGACTCGTTAACTTCAGGGAATACAGCAAGCGTTGTGAAAACATCGTAAACTGTAGCCAACCAAGCCTTTACGAAGCCCCATCTCAACCTACAACTTTTTAAAGCTACGCGAGCAGGTACGGAACAACACATTCAAAACTGCGCGCACACAGTAACAACCAACGTTGCTTCGGATATAGGTACCTGCGGGTTTTTTTTTTAATGATTCTCCGGATATAGCAGTCGCGAACACACTTATGCTAAAAGAGCTGCTCTTTTCTTTTTCATCCATTTCTTCACATCAAAAAGAACCAACAGAGATAGAGAGCTCGTAGAGTGAAAGCCTGGAACATGAGCTACAGGGCGTGACGTGACGCCCCGACGTCATTAGGAAAAGCGTTCCCCAGGGAGACCTACTAGAAAATCTCTAACGCCTTCGTGCCATTAGTCTTCTACACGACGGAACACGTACGCGGTGACGACAAAGGATAAAATGGGCAAAAAAATAAAAATAACAATGCCCGGCCCGACGCGGTGAAGACAGCGGCCGCTATCTCGACAGGCACGAACAGCCTGGCTTTTGCACGCTCGATTTTTCAAAAGCGGTTTTTAAGCTGCTGCTGCTCGCCGCCAACGACGTCCACACGCGACAACAATACAGGAGCAAAAAAAAATGCAGATCGCTTTTTTTTTTCTTACCGATCTCTTCTCGGCTCCTACCGATACGCGGAGTAAGGTAGACAGCAGCGTCGACTCTGTCGAAGATGATTGGGCGCTAACGCCAGGGCGAGGTGAGACTTCGGGACGCATCGTATCGTATCGACGGCGAGGCGATTTGACGCAGCAGTCAGTCAAGCAGCGAAAGGAAGACAGTGAGTGCCGAGCAGTCGCCCCTTTTTTTTTATTTCTTGCCGCCGTCGAAAGACGGCGCCACCGTACTTAACGTTGATTGTGGGACGAGAGGGAAAGAGAGGGGGGGGGGGGGGGGGCGATCTGGGAGGAGACAGAAATATCGATGGAAGGAAAGGGAGAGCGCCCAATAGGACGTTATTCACTCTAACCTTGGTGTCGCTGAAGTATTGTACAGTCGGAAACAAAAGTCCCTAGATCGCGTATTCCGTGAACGAACCTCGCCGCTCTGCTATTAGCAGACGGCTAGAGACCGCGCCTGTACATAGGTGGAAAGTAAAAATCCTGTTCTTTCACCTCCACAAGTGTGTCTCCATCCGGGTCAGCTAATATCGAATTGAATTGAATTTCGGTTCATTTCCATGTGTCGTACTTGAGGAGGTGGGAGAAAAAGCTGTTTTTATGTAGCTTGACAAGCTCCCATCCCTTTAAAAGAGCATAGCATCGGTGCATAGTTTACGCAGAAGAGCAATAACCACCACTTCCACGGTAATTAAGGACAAACAAAAAGCCCACAATCATTCAGACGCGCATTCAGTAACACACACACACATCCGCACATTATCAACATTACAGTATATTATAAATATTAAAGCCTATCGGCTTCGTTCAGGCGGTCCAAAGAGCTTTGTCCCCGAGTGTACACACCGTTTCGTGCACCATACAAGTGCAAATGTCAATTCTTCGTTTAGATGAGCTACCAAAACACAATCGGAGCATATTTATTGCACGCTTATTGATATGATATCTTGCGCCGTGAGAGAAGCTACCACAAGCAGTTCGATTCGCCGAGGAATTTTTTTTTTTTCAACTAAGAAGCTAAGAGCAACTTTCGCTATAGCAATCGTACGAAAAGATGTTAATTCGAGAGAGAAAATAAGCTATTTGGAGTCAGAACAAGGTAAGACAGCGGGTCACAATCGCGGCATCCATATGAGGGCCACCTATAAGGACACGTCATTAATTCACGTTTCTCCCACCAGGAGTGGCAAGTTTGACTTCGGGAACCAAATTTTACCGCAGATTGTCGGCTAAGAGGAGACTGCTATTTTCCGCAAGATGCTGGTCACAAAGACGCGAAGCACACAGACGCTTAAACTCGCAGGAAAATCGACTCCGCTTTACCGAAACCCAGAGGAGTTCAAGACATATCCGCAACCTACGGTAATCAACGAAGTCTAGAAGAGCGCGGTGAGGGGCTAGTTGGTACGACATTATGGGAACAATGAATAACTGCGCTTGTCTCGTATGGTTCTTCTCCCTTGTCCCGTCCTTTTTGCGCAGTTATTCATTGTTCCCATAATCAACGAAGGCCTGTAGCATATACAACTAGGTGAGGCCACCGAAATAAACAACGAATTCCAAAGCCGTCCCTATCCGAGATTTAGCATTCTTATCATCTCCCCGCCGCGGTGGCTCAGTGGTTAGGGCACTCGACTACTGATCAGGAGTTCCCGGGTTCGAACCCGACCGCGGCGGCTGCGTTTTTATGGAGGAAAAACGCTAAGGCGCCCGTGTGCTGTGCGATGTCAGTGCACGTTAAAGATCCCCAGGTGGTCGAAATTATTCCGGAGCCCTCCACTACGGCACCTCTTTCTCCTTTCTTCTTTCACTCCCTCCTTTATCCCTTCCCTTACGGCGCGGTTCAGGTGTCCAACGATATATGAGACAGATACTGCGCCATTTCCTTTCCCCCAAAACCAATTATCATTATTATTATTCTTATCACTGAGACGGACTAGTATAAAGGTAATCGGATGCAGCGACAAAAAGGCACCAGATGGCGGTACTGGTTCAACAACTGCACGGAACGATCTATAGTCGACTACAACTCAAGAAGCGGCTTTTCCCCGTCAAAAAAAAAACCCTTCCAGCCAATGGCGTCGGTCGATTCTCATGAACCTGCTAGCCTGACAATGCAGGGAGCGGCAAATGAAAAGGGACAGTCCCCTCCCTGTATTGTCGCGTCGCTCCCTGCACTGTTACGATAGCGGGGTCATGAGAATCGGCCGACGCCATTGGCAAGAAAGGGGGTCCTCTAACGTAAAAAAGCCGCTTCGTTCTGGAGTTGTATCCAACTATAGCAGTCTCTATGAGCGTGCACAAATACAATGCAGCCAGACGCGCGAACGACGTCAGCAACCTTGGCACCCCACGTCCGCGCGTCCTTTACACACTGAGGTTTCGGCACCCGCAGTGACCTGCAATGCAGCGATTTCTGCAGCGGCATTGCCGCGAAATGGGCTCCGCGAGACATCAATAATGCATAAACCAGCGCAGTACGCTGACTGCGCGCTTGGTTGACACATACACAGCCCCCCCCCCATGTTTTGTTTCTTTATCTGGGAAGCTTGCCATGGTTGATCACGTGACTGCTCGCCCCGGCCGAGGAGGATCGCAATCACGCGACCTCCAAACCAGCGAAAACTGACAACACCGGCGTTTATCTGTCATGGCCAACGTATAATTATCTTTACAGAGGAGAATATTAAAGCAGCGTTGCCGCGACTTAAGTCACGGTACGCGTGACTTAAGTCGACGCAACTGCGGGGCCTGGGAATGGCTCCCAACTGCGGTGAAGGTCGGAGGCTCGAAGCCAATCCGAAAATACAAGTAAAAGGACTCTGGGTGCGACGGAGTGAATTGGGTCGAATTGCTCTGTGAGCAGTTTTGGCATCGCGCTAGCGCCTGCAACGGGGTTCAAGTGCAGTTGACCCAGCTTCCAATTCAAGCTAATGCCTGGGAGGGGACCTGGAGCATAAAAGCCGACCGGCCTGAATCTGCGTGGCGGTCTGCTCTCAACGGCCGGTTTACCATGGCGCGCCTTGCGCGAATCGGGAAATTTAGGCGAAGGCGCTCACAAGACGAATTTTCCTATGCATGCACTAAGGCAACAGATTGAGCTGTGAGGCACATCGTAGTGAGTAGGCTCGCAGTAATTTCGATAACAACGTCGGCGATTACCAATAGCTGGGGACGATCCGTTAACAAGGTGGATAAAAAATGAGAGAAATGGCAGAACAAAATGATGAAAATTGATAACGCTGGAGTTGGAAGTCAGCGTTGTCCATTTCTAGACACTGCGTTGCAGCCTGCGCCTGCGTAGCGCTTGTTTGCGTAACTTTGCAAAGTTCTTTAGAGTCCGCCGAAACCCCAGCCCACGTACGGGTGCTTTTGCATATCACACTAGTCATAAAATGAGGTCAGGATCGAACACGCGAACCTGTCCTCACCGGCTGATCGCCAAAAACGCTGAGTCATCATCGTATGGCGGGTCAAAAAGCGTAACGTGGTCAGAGTGCAAGACATTACGATGAACATGTCCGTAGGAGGTATAATCAAGCCATACGTGCGAGAAGTTAAGATGACAGACAAAGCAAGAAAAAAAAAACTGAGACATCGCACTATCTGCAAATGTTCAGCATTCAATTTCTACTCGCCATTTTTATTTCAATCGCTGCGAAATCGATCACCCCCCCCCCTCTCCTCCTTTCCTAACCCATGTCACCACCGCCTAAAACTGCGCTCTATGTAGAATAAGCCTAATGGAGTCTAAACGTACTTTGGAACGCGAATATACTGAGCCATGTTTCCCTATACATTATATGTTTCTTTCAAGCCCCCTTCGTTTCTTCGCTGTATTTTTCAACTTCAAGAAGAAAACCACCCTTTCTCACGTACGAAAAAAATACCACCTTCTGGTGCCCGCCTCTCTTTTGAACATTTCAGCACATTAGGCGATAATAAAAAGGCCTAAACATACTATAGAACGGCACCGACTCCAAACCAAACATCAAATGGAAGGATCAAAATCAATATCCGGCGTGGCTTCAGCTGGCGTTTCCTTCTCCGTGTCGATGGACAGAAAACACATAACCTCGCACAGCGTCCATACATCTCCCGGCGTCAAAACCAGAGCACCGCGTCGGTTCCACATATAAACGTGCGTTCTCCGCACGCTCGTGTAAATGGCGGCTATCCGTATACGAAGCTGTACGGTGCAGGATGGAGGGGGAGTGACTCGTGGTCGATCTTCTTGCTGTTACATAGCTGCTGCTTTTCTTTCTTTCTTGTTGCCCCCCCCCCCCCCCTTCCCAAAGCGTGGCTTTCGACTCTGACGTCGCAGTGTACACCTCTCGAGGAGATGAAAAATCCGAACGCCGAGACCATTCGCGTGACCGCATCAAAAAGGCTGGTCGTACTTGAAAACTTTGAGTTCGAAAATAGTTTTGTCTGTGTGTTTGCACGCGCACGCGTCTGTGTTTGTTGCGTACACATCCTTTTCTTTTGTCTTTTTCTTTTGTTCGACATGGCGGAAAGCGAAAACAGAGTCGGATGGTCGCGCCGTAAATCAAATCGGCCAGACGGCGTCACGACTTGATTCCCCGCGACGGACCGGCCGGAAACAGGAAATACATATATATAGGACCCAGCGATGAGTGAACGAGAGAGACAGTGAAAGAAAGGCTGAAAGCTAGACGTTTTTTTTTTTTCGCTCGTATACTTCCTCTAAATATATATACCCTACTTGGGCCCGGCTTCTCACACTTGTCCGCTTTCCCTCGAATCGATTTCGTCTCCTTCTCGAATCGATTCCACGATGCTGATTTTTTTTTCTTTCTTCGCTCCATCCGCTTCGATATATCGCGTTTCCACTTCCACTTCTCACATTTTGCGTTATTATATTTTTACTGTGCGCGCTCACATCGCCGAGATATCGCCTTCTGCTTCAAAACTTGCTCGCTTCTAACTTTCAAGACATCTTTATACAATTTCTTTTTTTCATTCTCCTGAGCTGAGTTCTGGTCTCAATCCCATGTGGCCCTGGTTTTCGGTTTTCGTCTACCGTCGTCCCCGCTCGAGATTTCATTACTGTCCAGCAGCATTTTCTCAACGAGCCACTCTCCGGCGCCTCGACGGTCAAACTGCTTCTCACCCGTATCTACTTCTTTATCGACGTCCCTGCTCCTAAATAGATTGTGAGCCCGATACCTACATTTCGTGCCGCTGTTGCTTCTAAGACGCCTTTCCGTCCCCTTTAATGCAACTGACCGCCCAGCTAAAAAGTATAGGCTTCGTTTCCTCTATATAGCGCTACGTCAACATCGCGTCGAACCCAAACACAGAAGCCGTGGCTCTGTAAACAAACTCCCAAGTCGACGCGTTGCTGCTGGCTATTTCGAAACTGAGTGCAGACTGGAACAACGTAAACATCGGTTCGGCCAGTTCTTTCTCTAGGTGGTGCTCTCACGCTTTGCGTTGGGCGGCCCGGGCACTGTGCCAATAGCTACCCCAGACGTCATCCGACCTGCCTGTTTGGTCGATACACACCCAAATTCACCCTTTAAATGAATTTTTTTTCGGTACCCTCCCTTACTTGCTGTGCCATTCAATGGATTTTAGACCGGTTCTCTTCCTATCTTGGGCACCGGACTCCATCGTTCGGCTATCACCAACCTGAAGAAACGTGATGTATACAGTGCACTATCTCGAATGACCGTACATAGAAATGCCACCACTGCTGAGACTAGCCACTGCTTCCTGGTTGGATTGGCTTCCAGCTGGCGCGCTTTCGTGGCCTTCAACCAACGCAGGACACGAAAACAAAACGCACAGAAGAGGAAAATGTAACTATGCAAAAAATAACAGTACAAGACCATGAAAACAAGCTACGCGCTGCGTCACTTTTGCTGTAAGATGACTCGCACCAAATTGGAATCCACCAGGAAGACCAGGCTTTTTGTGTCCGCAGCACAAACATCCAGAAACTGCCATCAGCAATTTTTTTTATCTTCCGCTTTCGCGCTCATTGACAGTTCCGTAAGCATTCGCGTCCACTCTTCACTTCATCCTTCTCATCTTTGTGTGCAATTTGAACCCTTTGTCAATATGCGCCAGTAAGCCTTGACTAAAGACAGGAAAGGATCAATGGGAGCAGGTGATTGTACAGGTTGCAAGTGTTTGAATTTCAGATGCGCGCAAGTTTAGACGGAGCAAAATAAACACGTTTCTTGTGACAAGCGTCTACAAAGCCCGATACATCGGCCTTCCAGAGCAATCAAGGCGGAAAGCTGGGCTAGTTGGTGTGTCATCATTAATTAAAAGACTAGCGCACGTAACTAGGAGACAGACATAGAAGAAGGCAGGACGAGCGCTTGCCCTGTCTTCTTATATGTCGGTGTCCCAGTTACATGCGCTAGTCTTTTAATTAATGATTCCAGAGCAATCAGTGCTGACATTTTGGAAACGCGTTTGAGACGTAAAGGCTCTGACAGAACCAGAATCTGACGGCACCTTGATGACAACGACAATCGTAACGTACAAATAATGTAAAAATAAGGTCGCAAGGAAACCCTTTCAGGCATCGTCCACACATCGCCTTCGTACCGTATAAACAGATGCCTGGTCATACATAAAACGTCTTATGAATCGTCACAACATATTTCCGCAAAACAATGTTCGTTTGTTTTTGCATGCCTGCTCCGTCTCAATTCCAGAGTCCCGAGAAGTTTATATGCCAGCCGGATTTAAAATTTCTTTCTGGCTAGCTTAATTCTCACTTTCCACTTCAAGATACGTAACCGTATTTTATTTTTCTGCGCTCTGCAGTCGCATTCCTTCGCATTCGCTAGCTACCCCTTCCGCCACCGTCTTTGGGGAAGAAAAAGGGACCGCAATAAATCGGGAGACCGGAGACACGAGGAAGAGGGGGAGGAGGGGGGAGAGATAGAGAGAGAGCTAGGGCCGGAGTGCGAGTGGCGCCAATAATCCATTCTGAACCGGGCACGAAGGGAGTAAGGACCAAGCGACGCACTATCAATTTTCTCCAAAGACAAAAAGGGGAAATGGGGAAGGAAGCGGAGAGCGCGGGCCCGGCAGCTGTTGCTGCTACCGCTGCCCGGGTGAGAATTCCTCGCGCAGTAATTGATCACCGACGCCTCTCTCCCTCTCCTACTATCCCCCTCTGCACCCTTTTCGTGCTTTTCGATCGCCACGGGCACCAATAGCGCTCCATGTTCCTTATTTCCCTCCCCACCTTCCCTAATCGTCTACTCCTTTTTTGCGTTTGTCGCCGTGTACGCATCGCACACATTAAGCAAGGTTCTCTCTCTCTCTCTCTTTCTGTGTGTGTGTGTGCGTGTGTGTGTGTGTGTGTGAGAGAGAGAGAGATAGGGGGGTTGTCACCGACTAATGCAGATAAGAAACACGTTATATTTTTCCCAGCGGACATTACGTATACGCAGATACAGATATAAATAAACGATTTGCTAAAGCCCCGGGGTATCCCACTTTCATGTCGCAGCAATCCAGAGTTTCTCTTCACAGTCTCTTAGAACTAGCTAGTCTGTGCCACGAAAACGCGATAAAAGGCAAGTCTCTCTCGAGACAAAAAAAAAAAATAGGGAGGTCTCTGACGGTGTTCAGTGGTAGAAGAGTGTATAATGTAGCGGAACCGCTGACTGGCGCGAGCAAACGGCACAACAGTGTCACATAATAGAAGGGCGTTGTCACATAAGAAAAGGGCACTGGAGACAGAAGACACCTCGTGGGAAGGGGTGAAATCTTACATCACTGCGCTCCCGCAGTGCGTGACGACCGTTTCTCTAAGCAGTCAAAGGATGGCGCCACCATAGGAGATCCGCCTCGTTTGTAACAGGCCATCGATGCCAAGCGGCCGACGGCTCTATCCGGAAACGCTGTCTTCGTTATGAATGGTAAACGCTTATTCACTCGCAGAAAAGGCCAGCACATAATAAAAAAAACTGCTGACAGCTACAGAAACGGGAACTTTAAAAAAAGGGGGAGTGCGCTAGAAGACAGTTTACTCCCTTTTTATTCCTTTCTGTTGAGAGTACAGGCTGGGAAAAAGGGCGCGAAATTACGCTCCTTCACAGGAAGGGCTTCCTCTCCTGAAATGATAGAAAATATTCTCGATAGAATCAGGCGCTACGAATATTGCGAGTTCAGCGTCTGCCGCCGAAACGGTAAGAAATTGCCGGGAACTTTCGTAAACACGCAAATAAACAGCAACAACAGAGGCCAGTTTCGAAACGCGCCTGCCCTCTGCGGCTGACGCAGCTTGACTCGGCATTGAAGTCGAGGCGCACGCAGAACGATGCGGGCAGGGATAAAAGGGGAAAAAGCAGTTCGGGACGCTCTACCATCAACTCCGAAGAGAAAGCAGCAAGGAAACGGGAAGGCGAAGGGAATAGCCTGGAACGTAATAGGGAACAAAAGTGAAACGAAAGGAGTCTGGAAAGGGACAAAAAGCCGGCACTGCGTTACCTTAAAGGGAAAAATGTAAATAGGATCCATACAAGGGCGAAGAATGGTGCATGGAAGATTAGGGAAGAAAGCAGTGAAGGCAAATGCATAAAAGGAATAATTAGCAATACGGACGGGGAAGAAAATTGAGAGGAAGCCGAACAGATCGGAAAAAGAAAGCCTCGAAAAAAAAACGGCACGAAAATGTGTTGAGAACAGGGAGAAACAGCAGAATAACCAAGAACGGGCGGGAAGGAAATGGGGAAAGAATAGGAACAAAAAAAAAGAAAACATAGAAGGCAAGCTAAGGTTAGAAAAATCACGGAGCGAAGCCCGGCGAAAAATAGCGCTGACGCGACGACGCAGACCCTTGTGGAAACAGGAGGCAAATAGGGATACGCCAGGGAAGATTTAGGGAAAAAGGGCGGCCCTTATAAATATTCGCTGACACGACACAGTCCCAGTCAAGAGGAAACAGAGAGAAGGAAAGACGCAAGAATGCTTGCGGCACGACGCAGAATTGGGAAGTAACCGCAAAAGGTGGCGAACACGCAAAAAAAGGGAAAACTTCCAAGCCAGCGATCCAGCTCTTTGGCTATTTTGACGGTGAGCAAACGGCATCGAAGCGATGGAAGGAAAGACCACGGAACAGCAAGCTAGCAAAGTCACACAGGCATTTAACGAGAAATGCGAACAGTTCTGGCGAGCAGCGTTGGTAACTATTAGTATATTCAGTAAAGTTAATATATCCATTGCTTGTTTCTTGAATGCCAAAACTGATCAGATCGAACAGAGCGCGAGTGCAAGGCAGCAGGTCTTGTGTGGCTTGGATCTCCAGATGCCACGGCGTAATTCGGGCAGATCATCCTGAGTTGCGTGGCTCCAAGTCGAGATGCACCCGCGTAACTCGGACGCCTAAAAAAAGAACACCGCAAATTCTAACTTTCTAGCTACTGATCCGGAGTTCCCGGGTTCGAACCCGACCGCGGCGGCTGCGTTTTTATGGAGGAAAAACGCTAGGCGCCCGTGTGCTGTGCGATGTCAGTGCACGTTAAAGATCCCCAGGTGGTCGAAATTATTCCGGAGCCCTCCACTACGGCACCTCTTCTTCCTTTCTTCTCACTCCCTCCTTTATCCCTTCCCTTACGGCGCGGTTCAGGTGTCCAACGACATATGAGACAGATACTGCGCCATTTCCTTTCCCCAAAAACCAATTATTTATTTATTTATTTAGCGTTAATAAAGTTATGTCCTCGTTTTATTAGTGAAGCTTTGATTAAACTTCCCTTGACCCGAACCAACCTGCCCACAAGCTTGGTATAATAGGGTGCTTATGCTTGAGCTCAAACGCCCACACGCGAACGAACGAACGTGTAATCATGAAATAAAGCAGAGCCACCCACGCCTTCCCCGTTCAAGTCCTGCACCCAGCATCAAAACACAAAAAACAATAAAGAAAACAAACCCCGAGCTGGCGTTTACAGATGTGAGGCGGCCGCAGCGCGAAAGACAGATGTTGCGCGCAACTGCGCCATCCATCCACAGGCCGCGGCGTTTCGAAAGGTAGGCCTCGCAAGCGTCAGCTTACGTCCGTCCAACTTTCGAGCAACGGAAAACGCGGTTTCAGCAGAAAGCATCTACAGAAGCTGTGCACACGTTTCCAAACCACATCCGTCTCTACCCTGTCTTCATGTTTTGTATTTTTATTTTGTATTTCAATTCGAAGCAGAATTAAACATAAAAATAAATCGTTTCCTAACGCCCTTCGCTGCACGAAACTTGAAGCACAAACTGTTGCTTCCTGGAAGCAAACAAACCGAGATGACCAAAGGCGTGTCGATGCTCTCCTACACTCGAAAACGCGAATACGCCTATATAGAAGTAAAAAAAGAGAATAAGTTGTCCATCTAGCCTAGGGGATAGCTTACTCTTTTTTTTACTCCTTTCTGTTTAGAGTGCACCAAACCGTTACCAGAAATTCGGGAGAACGCTTCTAGTTCCCTTGGCTGCCACCACGTGGCGCATGGCTTCTAAAATGCAGAAATAGCGGGCTGACGTCATCCGTGACGTAAGAAGAAAGAGAATGACAGAGTGACTGCAGAAAAGAACGTGACAGGCCACTAGGCTTAGCGGCAATGGATGGGAGCTGTTACAAATTCCTGATGATTGTCAACCATGACCGTGTGGTTAATTATTAAGCCTTCTGATCCAACTTTTGATCTTGCTAGCGGACGACGCACCAATAAATACAGATTACCAAAATCATTCGCTGCGAGAAGTGAAATAAGAACGATAAGATACGCTGCCAAGCTAAGCTCAGAGAGCATTCCCTGCAAATGCTAAAGAAAAAACACAATACAAAAAGAACGTGAGATTTCTCTTTGAGACAGCACTTCAGTACGCTGCGTAGAAAGCATAGAAGAAACGAGGAAAAAAATGGTTCTGAAGCCCGGAAACAAAAGATCGAAGCATAAAGCCACAAGCATAAAGTAAAAAAAAAAACACGCTCAAAACACGTGCGCACATCGAAGGGGACTGCGCACTCCCAGACAGCCGCTGAATAAGCACCGCGCAGGTTTGAAGGGGAAAAAAAAAATTAGCCAGACAGTCCACTTGAGCGGCATGTATACCAGTGCCTCTCGCGAAGGCTTTTGTATTTATACCTCGCCAAACCGCCAAACAAATCCTCTTTCGTCTTATTTTTTTTCCTTCCTTTTCCCACCGGCAAAGCCACGGTCGGCCGAGTCAGCATGCACGCATCTGCGGGCACTCTGCGGGGAAGAAGCCTTTCAAGGACCCTCGGGCCGCGCGCACCGCGATGTATGTATACAGAGGCGGGTTTTGGACGGCTGCACACAGAATTGGGACGGATGCGATTGCTGGAGGCACAGGGAGAGGGAGAGAGAGAGGGAGAGAGACTACGCCGTCGGTTTCTGTTCATGTTTTCTCTCGTTTCTCGCTTGGGTGGAGCCCAATAAAGGGACCTGCTGCCCCGCGAGAGATGGGACTGAGCGGCAGAGAGAGGGCCCTGAATGTCTTTTTTGTGCAACGCTGCCTCAAGAGAAAGGTACAGGTAGAAGCGAAGGAGGCTATGGTAGAAGTGGAATCAAAGAGAATCCCTCAGTTTGCATAAACGAAAGAACCCGCCGCGGTGGCTCAGTGGTTAGGGCGCTCGACTACTGATCCGGAGTTCCCGGGTTCGAACCCGACCGCGGCGGCTGCGTTTTTATGGAGGAAAAACGCTAAGGCGCCCGTGTGCTGTGCGATGTCAGTGCACGTTAAAGATCCCCAGGCGGTCGAAATTATTCCGGAGCCCTCCACTACGGGCACCTCTTTCTTCCTTTCTTCTTTCACTCCCTCCCTTATCCCTTCCCTTACGGCGCGGTTCAGATGTCCAACGATATATGAGACAGATACTGCGCCATTTCCTTTCCCCAAAAACCAATTGTTATTATTATTATTATTATTATTATTATTATTATTATTATTATTATTATAAACAAAAGAGGTATGATACGGTGCGGTACGGTACGGCACGGTAAGGTGTGGTGCGTTGTGGTAGGGTACGGTCTGGTGCGGAGTGGTACGGTACGGTACCGTGCGGTACGGTACGGCACGGTACGGTGTGTGGGTGGGTGGGCGGTGTCTATTGTCGGATGCAATTCAAGAACGAAGCGGCTTTTCGCCGTCAAAGGAACCCGTTCCAGCAAATGGCGTCAGCCAATTCTCATAAGCCTGCTAGCGAACAATGCAGGCAGTGGCTGATGAAAGGGGACAGTCCCCTCTCGCCATGGTCGGGGATAGTACACTCCCTGAATTGTCGCGCCACTGCCTGCATTTGCACGCAAGGGGGTTCACGAGAATTGGCCGACGCCATTGGCTGCAAGGGGTCCTTTGACGGCGAAAAGCCGCTGCGTTCTTGGGTTGTATCCGACTATACTGTGGTTTGGGGTACGGTTCGGTTCGGTACGGTACGGTACGGTACGGCATGGCATCGCATTGTATGGTATATTGCATGGTATGGTATCGTATCGTTGGTATCGTATCGTATGGTATGGTAAGGTATTGATATGGTATGGTGCGGTGCGGTACGGCAAGGTACGGTATGGTATGGTATAATGGGTGGCCGCAGTGGAGGGTTTCGTGTTCATCTCGACCACATGGGTATTATTTAACGTGCACTGAGATCGCACAGCACACACGTGCGTCTTTTTGCGTTTCGCCTTCATCGAAATGCGGCCGCCTCTGCCGGGATTCCAACCCGCGTCCTTGGGCTCTGCGGCCGAACGCCAAAAGTAGGTAGGTAGGTAAAAACTTTTATTGATGAACCAATTAAGGGAATGCGCTAGGGGAGGTTTGGTTGCCTTGGCTTTTAATCCCGGTTGGCGGCCATCAGTCCATGACCTCTGGCGACCTTCTCCGCCCATTCCACCAACCTCTTCTGTGAGGCCAGCTCTGAGCTAGAGACCGCGATCTCCAACGCCTAAAGCCACTAAGCCATCGCGCGGACAGCGATAAAGAACGAGAGTTGTAGCCACTTCTGCATCAAAGTTGGGAATGCCTCGTGGGTATCACAGCCTCAAGAGGAAACGTACTTAGAAGAAAGTAAAAACTGCGCTTCGCACAGATACACTTATGGAGCACTCATCCACCGAATGTTCACAGTGGTGCTAAATGGCTCAAGAGATCCGTAATTACACTTCGGTTCTTTCTCGATATGCAACTCTGCTGACGACGGCACTGCATACACGTTCGCAATCACAATTTCCTTAATAGCATGTTCAAAGTAGCCCCGCCTCGGTGGCTCAGTGGTTAGGGCGCTCGTCTACTGATCCGGAGTTCCCGGGTTCGAACCCGACCGCGGCGGCTGCGTTTTTATGGAGGAAAAACGCTAAGGCGCCCGTGTGATGTGCGATGTCAGTGCACGTTAAAGATCCCCAGGTGGTCGAAATTATTCCGGAGCCCTCCACTACGGCACCTCTTCTTCCTTACTTCTTTCACTCCCTCCTTTATCCCTTCCCTTACGGCGCGGTTCAGGTGTCCAACGATATATGAGACAGATACTGCGCCATTTCCTTTCCCCCAAAACCAATTATATTATACATGTTCAAAGTAAGAAGCAGGTAGGCCGTATGACACGAAACACTTCAGTCACTGACAAAGTAAGTCACTGCCTCGGTGACGACGTGTGATTACCATATATGTTCGAGATCTGCGCAGTTCGATCCAGGCACACCAAGTTTTTAACGTACTAGTACCGAGGGCCGGCGAAGTGATGCACGGACCGGCCTTTAAGTGTCCACCCAAGTGTGGAGACAAAGCTACCGCTTTTATCCTCATAACCTAATGTAACCTCTCTTAGCCAAACGTAACCTCCAGATCCGTCGAGGCAGGCCCTTTACCTTCCATAGCGGTGCACAGATTTAGCGACGAAAAGTTCACTGCAGTCGATTCAAACCGCGCATGCGTGTTGCTTTTCCGAAGTAATATTAAAAGAACTGAACCAGCGTGCGGTCCGTTTATTTGCTTACCACGCACGGGACATATTTCGCGTTATTGAACGCAATGCGGACGTCCCTGAATCCGGCACTTTTTTTTTCCTTCGTAGCTACAATGGGTTGCGGCAATTCCCTCAAGCAATACGATTTCCAAAACGATTTTTTTTTGCCCGAATGTTTAAAAAACAACTGCAAAGACGCGCTCGCGATCGCGCACAATTTATATGCTTTTTTTTATTATTATCCTCAGCCCGCGTTCAAAATTTTGCGGCCGTAAAATTGCGCGTTCCCTCGACCACACCACTCCCACACCGTATGTTTTTGTGTAAGCAAAAGCCTCTCTATAACTTCGGTTCCCGTACAATAAAGTGGATTCAGCAAATGCACATTCAGCTCCCGAGTCTTCTTCGATTTTGTTTTGTTTTTGTTTTCTTTCCTACCTTTCTATAATAAGATCTCGCTCATGCCAGTGCTCCCTTGCCAAGCTCAGAAACGCGGGGAAAATATTGCGACCGCCTTCGACAAACACAGGTCGGAATGCAGACGACAGCGGCGCCTCAGGCCTTGCGTCAGTTCGAAGAGCAACGTTAACACACAAAAAAGGGGGGCAGACTCGACAGCTGTACGAAAAAAAATCCGCGATAACTGCCTTGCTTGCGCCATACAGCTTCTCTGAACACAAGTTCCCGTCTGCAACCAGTGAAGCCTTTTTTTTTTCTTTCGTTTCATCTCTGTTCGCACACAGCCGTTAAAACCGGTCCGCGCCTGTAACGCCCCGGCGAGGCGGTAAATATGCCCGCCGCCGCCGAGCAAATTTACGCACCAATAAACGGGTACACGCTCGGCAAACGAGGCGAGACGCACCAAATACCCGATAAAACTACAATCGGCCGAGTCCCTAGTGATTTGTTTCACTTAAAGGAAACAGCGCAGCAAAGACTATTTCTCCGTGTTTGCGCAGCTGCTTATTGAGGAACGCGTTGCTGTATCGAAAAGTGTCGAAAGACACTGTTTTGCCGAGCAAGCTTTATCTATCTTAACCCTCCCACACCCTTCCTTTTTTTAAATATCGTCCTCGCACTGATTGTGGTTTATTTTACCAGCTCTATTTGACGCTCGTCACTCAGGAGCAGCCTTCCACTGTTTCGCGTTAAGATCACTGTATTCACTGCCTTATCGGCGTCGCCAACAGTTGCTTGTCTCCTATATGTAAGGACAAGAAATTCCGACTCTCCTCCATAACGCCATTAACTTCACACGGACTTGACTCTTTCGCGTGGATTTATTGTGACATCCATTACTTACCTCTCGAGCACCTCTTGTGTACCTTCTTCCTACGCTTGGTGTACACATTGCCTACCTTGTGTCTACCTACTGACCACCTACAGTCTATTTATACTACCTACCTAGAAATTTTAAGATTGCCTGCCTGCTCTCTACCACTCTATACATAGTGTCTTTATATATTGTCGATCCACTGACATCCCATTGTCTACCTTTTGTCAACCACGCTCCCGCCACCTGAGCAGAACCATACGTCCCTGTTTGGAACAATAAAGTTTCTACCACCACCACCACAGGGCATATATCGTCTGTTCTCTCCAACAGCGCGAATTCGTTGCGGTTGTAGCTTATGCCTTCTTTTTTTTTTAAACCACCAATGCGGACGGCCGTCAACCGATCGAATCCCTTCCAGCAGCGTGAGTGTTTTGTCTTCGCTGGTAAACTCAGCCTTACGCACGAAAGCTATATACAAAGTGTATAAAATGGCGAAATCCGCAGCACACGTCCCACGGGAAGCGATGGCGCCTCGGCTTTCTGCTCTTAGCGGCGACGTTGTAACTCCGCTACTTTCATTTCGCGGTCCTCTTCCCATACCCTGTACACTGGCGAGAAATCAATACGGACTATTGAAGGAAAAAAAATTGATAAGAGAAAAAAAAGAAGCCCGACAGAAAGAGCGCGGCGCTCTAAACGTTTCCCCGCTTTCGAGAAACACGAAGACATAGGGTGCGAGGGAGCTGCTCTTCTTCATGGTGCTCTCGGATTTTCCGGCCCGAAAACAACGGGCCAACAAAGGAGTCCAGCGCCGCGGCGACCACCGTCGAAAAGTAAACTAGGGAACAAAAGGAAATGGCGAGACGAAGTCTGAAGAGCGCGCAATCACAGCAAAGTGAGGAACGATTCTCGAAGGCGCTGCTGTCTCGGCGACGGAAATCGGGAGCCGCTCTCTTGTTTTGTGTAGTTGGTTTCGCCACTCCATTTCTTTTTTCGAGTTTATATACGGTGTGTACCGCGGTTGGACGAGTGGCTGGCGATTACGGACCTTAATGCGCCGAAATCTCCAGGGCGAAAAAAAAAATGAAAAGGCACTTGGAATGCGCTGCAGTAAAATTCCTCACCATAGGCTGTTTTTTTTTCTTTTCAAGAGTGGGAAAAAACAGTGACGAACGTCTGTTTCGTTAAAAGCGAAATTTCGATGTAACCGAACTCATGACATTATAAGCACAGTTACATTAAAAAGAAAACGTCATAAAAATTGTAGCCCCGCCACGGTGGCTCAGTGGTTAGAGCGCTCGACTACTGATCCGGAGTTCCCGGGTTCGAACCCGACCGCGGCGGCTGCGTTTTTATGGAGGAAAAACGCTAAGGCGCCCGTGTGCTGTGCGATGTCAGTGCACGTTAAAGATCCCCAGGTGGTCGAAATTATTCCGGAGCCCTCCACTACGGCACCTCTTCTTCCTTACTTCTTTCACTCCCTCCTTTATCCCTTCCCTTACGGCGCGGTTCAGGTGTCCAACGATATATGAGACAGATACTGTGCCATTTCCTTTCCCAAAAAAAAAACATTATTATTATAAAAATTGAATGCTGTCATTTTTTCCTTTTATAACCAAAAAAAATGACGTATGCCTGTTTCGTTAAAAGCGAACTTTCGATATAACCGAAGTCGACGTTATAAGCACTGTGTTACCTCTAAAAAAAACGATGAAAATGTATTCGAGTGTGTTTATTAGCACATAAAGTACAAAAAAGCAAACAGGTCATCAATCCATATTTGGTGCACGATATGGCTGGAATGAATGCGCATGCTCGAAATATGCATACGAGGTTCTGCGAAGCGGAGACGCATCCCGTGATTTCAGATTCCTAACGAAGAGGGCTTGTGCGGATGAGCGGTTCGTTGCAGCGCGATTAGCATTCGAAGACTAGCTGTAATCCACTTACCCAATTTACATGACTCAATAAGCGCGTACTAACTGTGTTCTGAGCACGGTTAGGGGATTTCAAGTGCTTGAAAGGCGCCCAGTACTGAATGAGACTTCCAGCGCTCGATAGTGAACTAGACTTCTATTTTTATATACGCGCAGTGACTATTAGTTGGATGCCTCTGAATCATTAGTCGCGCCATCTCTAACAAAAAGGCATTATCGATTCTTGCAATAACGATGTCCACTGCAAACAAAATCAAGGAGTAAATGCACCTAGCCAGACAAGCCACGTCGGGAAAGAACGGAACAAAAAAAACTAGGCAAACTATATATATATATATATATATATATATATATATATATATATATATATATATATATATATATATATATATATATATATAAATCACCATAAAATGAAGAAACATAACAGGATTTAATTCACGACGATTTCGGCTGGAGGACCAGCCTTTTTCGAGCCGAAACGTCGTGAATTAAATCCTGTTATGTTTCTTCATTTTTTGGTGATTTTATATTATATTGACCAAATCAGCTGCCAGAAATCACTTTTGGTATATATATATATATATATATATATATATATATATGATCTCACCGGCGGCATGGTTGTTTTTTCTGCTGCTTTATAAGGAATTTTCTTTAACCGATAGATTAGTCGAAGTATTATTATCCCACAGACCAGCACTACACATTAAAAAAAATTAAACATTCCCCTATGCACCTTGGTTTCGGTGACTGTTAGCTCCCTTCATAAGTTTGTCAAACGAGCCCCTCATTTTCTTAACTTTGTCTGCTATATATATATATATATATATATATATATATATATATATATATATATATATATATATATATATATATATTCCTTTGAGAGACGATCGACTCTGGTTGGCTTTTTCCTTTCTCCACTGCTCTTAGGCGTCTCGTCCTCTGTGGCGGAGCCGCTTAGAAGGCAGCTAAACTAGCGTAAAATAATAGAATTACACACACCCACCCACCCACCCACACACACACACACACACACACACACACACACACACACACACACACACACACACACACACACACACACACACACACACACACACACACACACACACAGCGGGGGACGACATATATATATATAATATATATATATATATATATATATATATATATATATATATATATATATATATATATATATATATATATAAGAGCAGTGGAGAAAGCAAAAGGAAAAAGCCAGCCAGAGTCGATCGTCCCTCAAAGGAAGTTGCAGCTGGCGCAGAACGGCCCATAATAGAAAGCGAAGGAGCCACTGATGACCGCGCCTGATGGCCCTCCGGGGAACCCGGACACACCTTACGCAGCAGACAGGGAATCACACACACACACACACACACAAAAAAGGAACCGCTGAAAAGGAACACAAAAACGGGGAGGGTGGTACAAAGACGGAGTCCAAATAGCTCCCGCATTTCACCGCAATGCAGCGGAGGAAAAGAAAAATAAATCAACGCAGGGAGAAAGGGTAACAGGGGAAAGGAAAAACTACCACCAATCTAAAAAGAAAAATACGGATAAACAAATATAGTCTGACGACTGCAGAGACGCAGACGCCTGCGAAATCTTATGGGGACACATCAATGGAACGTAAATAAGACGTCCAAAGGGCCGCCGTAAAAGTCAATAGAAAGGCAGTAAAGAAGCGGTCCAGGAGTACCGAAACGCATAACACGGTCATTCCCAAAAAGTCGAATCATCGTAACAAGCATCGTCATATTTTTCTAAGTTACTTTTTTATTACATAGCATCCAGCTGTTCGTGTGTTTCATAGTGGGAATAGGAATAAAGCGCGGCAAAGTGCGTTTCGATTCCACATCAGCAACGAGACAGCGACTCACCGTCGAAGGAGCTACGAGCATATCCATGTTCTATAGGGCGCCCAGTCGGGAGACGAGGACTTCCCATATTACTCGCCCAATCTTCCCCTTTTTCTTTCCATATCTCCCCATTCCTTCCCCCAGTACTTCCCGTGTTTGGCACCGAGAGGGCTCGTTACGATGTTTGCGCCGTTCCCTTCTGACATGCGCCTGTACAGGTTCAAAGATAGCCGTTTCCCTCGTCTTGCAAGAGAGGTACAACACCCTCCTTCAACAGTTTTCAATGCGTGTCCGACCTACTTACGCAAAGACTGCCTTTGAGACCTCGCTCAGCGTAAAGTGCTCCCAAATATTCCTTTTTTTCCCTTTTTATGCCCTTTTTTCCCTTTTAACTTGACGCTTATGCCAAGCCGCGCGTTTCAAGACGGCGTCGCTTTGGGAGCAGCTCACTTGCACGCCTACCGAGTAAACACACGGCCCAGTTGTGCCAGAGACTCGACGCTGTAAACCGAAATTCGTTAAAACGATCCTTCTTTTTCCAGCTGCCGAAAATCTCGGCGGAAAACTCGAGCATTCATAAAACGCCAGTCCTAAAACGCACATCTCCCTCGGCGAAAAGAGGGATTTTTTTTTCCTCTGTGAGCTTTGATCCGGAAAAAAAACGTCAGAATATCGGTTGTATCTCTCAGAGAGGAAGATAAAACGTATACGCATAAAAAGCGCGCGCGTTTCTGCAGCGCATAATTCTTATCGTCTACAAAGGAAATGAACAACCGACAGGCGGCGCCACCGACGATTTCAACAGAAGGCGTCTCGTAAAGCAAGAAATAACGCTTCCAGTAGCGCGGGCAAGAAAGGGATAAAGAAAGAAAGAAGTTAACAACTTGACACGGGCGTGGCGCCACCGGATTGTGTGTACAGACGCGCAAAGCAATCCTCGAAGCCTCACGCGTCACCGGATATACATACAACGACGGCGGAAGGCCTCGGTGATAGACGACGTCGCCAGGTCGACTTTGCGCGCGGAGAGCAAACAGAACTCGGCAGTATCTTCAGCTGCAAACCGTCTCAGTTTACACACGACGCGCAGGGACCATTTCACGCCCCCTGGAACAGTTTTTCCTGTTTTTCCTACGCACTTCCTCGTCTCGCAATAGAAACTGTGCAGTGCTACACAAGCAACGTAAGCAAAGCCCATCAGCCAATCACGACGGCTGGTGATATGACAGCAAGCGCGTGAATCAGAAAGGAAGGGCTTCTGAACTGAGGAGTCGCCGGTTGGAGTCGCCAACTGGCTTTGTCCATACAGCCCCCTGACTGGCAGCGCTGAGAGGTGATCGTCGGTGCGTGTGTGTGCACGTGAGTGAGTGAGTGAGGATGAGGACGAGTAGGTGAGTAGGAGTGAGTAAGAGTGAGAGCAGGAGTGAGTAGGAGTGAGCGAGCGAGCGAGTGAGCAGGAGTGAGTGAGGAGTGAGTGCAGTGAGTGAGGTGCAAGTGAGTGAGTGAGTGTAAGTGAGTGCAGTGTGAGTGAGTGAGCTGAGTGAGTGCAAGTGAGTGAGTACCTAAGTACGTGAATGTGAGTGGGTGAGTGAGTGCAAGTGAGTGAGTGTGAGTGAGTTAGTGAGTGCAAGTGAGTGAGTGAGTGCAAGTGAGTGAGTGAGTGAGTGCAAGTGAGTGAGTGCAAGTGAGTGAGTACCTAAGTACGTGAATGTGAGTGGGTGAGTGAGTGCAAGTGAGTGAGTGCAAGTGAGTGACGTGCAAGTGAGTGAGTGCCTAAGTACGTGAATGTGAGTGGGTGATTGAGCGCAAGTGAGTGAGTGTGAATGAGTGAGTTAGTGAGCGCAAAGTGAGTGGGAGTGAGTGACGCAAGTGAGTGAGTGAGTGCCAAGTACGTGAATGTGAGTGGGTGAGTGAGTGCAAGTGAGTGAGTGGAGTGAGTGAGTGCAAGTGAGTGAGTGAGTACAGGTGAGTGAGAATGAGTCAGTGAATGCGAGTGAGTGAGCGTGAGCAGCGAGAGGAAGTGCGAGTGAAGAGTGAGTGAATTTAAGTGAAAATGAGTGAGCGAGTGCAAGTAAAAGTGAGTGCGAGCGAGTGAGTGAGCGACAGCAAATGAGCGGAGAGCAGTGGTGATTTCTGGCAGCACATTGCCGTAGTCCTGGCCTGGTCTGAGGAAAGGAAATGACGCAGTAACTTCCTCACTTCTTGGTGAAAAACCTCAACCGCGCTATTAGGGAACTGAGGACGGTGGGAGGGAAAGAAGAAAGAGTTGCCGTAGTGGAAGGCTCCGGAATAACTTCGACCACCTGGGGTATATTTAAAGTGCACCATTGACATCGCATAGAAGAGAGGCTGAGTGAGAGGGAAATAGAAAGAAAGAAAGAAAGAAAGAAAGAAAGAAGGAAGGAAAGAAAGATGACGCGGTGAAAGGAGATAACCGAACGCTGAGAGCCACGCTAAGCCGTGGCCTGCTTATACCAACCGCAGTGAACTGTGTCGTCTCGCGGCGTCCGAGCACGGCGCCCCCATTTTAGGTACACGAAGCACGTAATTGACGCGGGCGGGTGCCGCTTACATCAGTACACACAGAGGCTGCACGCCACAGGAAAGCAGGCAGGGGAAGGATGGGCCCGCAGGGCGAAGATATACGCGCCACGGCAGCAAATAAACAACAACAAAAGAATGGATGCACGTGCCCCGACCGCGTCAGAGGAATATATCTCACCGTCACAAACATCCGACAGCGACCGCGTTACACAAGTTCCCTTTCCCCTCTGGTGCGGGCGATATATATGAGATCAGCTCGTGCTTCTGTTTTCGCCCACTTCCTTCCGAATCCGCTCTCATTTCCCGCCGCCCCGCAGGCCGGTGACGCACAGGCAGCCGAGCTAGGCCAGGCAGAACGCCACTGAATACGTAAGGCGTCGTTGCAGGCTGTGTATAGGTCGCGCTATACATGGGTCTTGCTTAACAAACGTTAGTACCGGTCGATCAAAGCAACCACGTTGAGAGCGTTCGGCCGGTGACAGCACAAGCTGTCATGCCGAAGTTCGCATTTGTGCAGACACGAACGTTTTTTCAAGTTTGTCCTGAAACTGCGCGTTCGGAGGCACGTATGCCCGAAAAAAAAAATCACAAGGACACTAATTACCTTACGCGTTGGCAATGCGATCTCACTAAATGTATTTGATGCCTTTACCTGAAATGACGCAACTTCCGGTCTGGTGACGTCACTTCGGTCCAGCCAATAGGAATCATCCCCTACGGCTACGTCACTTCCCTCCAGCCAGTGGGCGAATTTTACGACTGACGACACACGCTTTTCCCGATGAGACATTTAATGCTCGAGCATTAAAAGGCGATTTCGTGCAAGGAGGTCAAGACAGCGCCACCCAGCCGGACGAAGCTGAACTAAAACATAAGCCGCTTTACAACGCCATCTCTCGGCATTGAGCCGCATAGGAGTTCTCGCTTTCTCTCCCTTCGTTCGTTCCTTTTTACGTCACTGCCGAAGCCGCTGCGAACAATTCACTGAGCATCTGCTGATTACCTTCCTAGCGTAGAACGCACTCCGTATGGGGCGGCGGTCCCTTTTCGACGTCATCGTCTCATCCCCCCGGAAACCTTCGCTGATTTCATCGCGCAGGTCCCAACCAGCACAGCCCCGAGTCCAAGGTCCGTGGCCGACAGACTCGCGCACCTGATGGGCTCACCCGGGAGCGAGACGACAGCGACAAGCCCACAGGAGAGGCAGAGGGAAGCCGGTCGTATACCACAAGTCTATAGCGAGACGGCCATCTCGTTAGGCTTAGCGAGATAGGCACTCCAGACACACGAGGATGCGCGCACGATAAAGGCGCTCCCCTCGACTGATTGACGACCCGCCCATTTCCGACCGGACGGCCTGCAGGCGGACGCGAAGTGGGCGAGGCATATATATATTCTCGCGCTCACGGCACGCCGCTCTTGGATCAGCCAGGAAAAAAAGGAAAGACGGAGCCGGAAGTGAGAACTGTATATTTCCGAAAGAGCGGTTTTGGCTTAGATCAATAAGAAAAAAAAAGAAAGAGTGAAGCACTGCAAACTCAAGACACAGCACTTTTAACATCGGCGGATTATGAGCGCCTTAAATATTATTGGAACAGGAAAATTTGTTGCTCTCGGCAGCTTGAAGTATCACTGACGAGGCTGCGCTGCCGCATCCCCCCTCTAAATTTCTATTTACACAAGTCGGGTTTGGCGCTCTCTCCCCTTTGTGCATTTTGCCGTGAGCCTGAATCTACAGAACATTTTTGGCTGTATTGTCGCCGATTCAACTCTCTGAGAAAAAGGCTGCTGGGGGAGCCCTTGCAGCATCTTGGCCTTAGTTTGAGCAGCCCGCTCTTGCTATCATTTGGCGCCACCACATTTGGGTTCAGCCACAGATCTGTTTGTACCGCTGATCTAAATTTCCTGATAGAATCTCACCGACTGCCTTGCTAAGTGTTCCAAACTTTTCTTTTCTATCAATTATTACATTTTGACTTAATCATTATTATTTAATCCCTCTCTTTATTATTAGTCTTACAATTTTGAAACCAAAACTCTCATCCCTTTTCTGTTCATGAGGAAGAATTCACCGGTGTTGCGCTCCCACGTGCTTTTCCTTTTTCGTTAACTGCGTTCAGGTGAACAGCCACGGGATTCTTGGCCGATCCCCCAGTGTGGGCATGTGCCATCTTTTGATAGGCTAAACAACAACAACAACAACAGAAGCATGCGGTCAACGAACTATACTGTAAAAGAGAATGCTAGAGCTGCCAAGCGCGTCTTTTTCCATCTTCACATACAGTCGCGCTCAACATAACGTGCAACGCCGAGCAGAGGGCCAGACCGAGCTTAGTTTTCTATACCGGCGCGACGCGTTGCATTGTATGCCACGTAAAACTAAGGGGAACGCGTTGTGCGGACACAGTTTTTCTTCAAAGCAAGGGAAGGTCGTGTCGTCTTACAACGAGCAACCGACTGAGCAAGACCGTCGTTTTACAATGAGGAACCGACTGAGCGAGACCAAGCACCAGCCAAACGCAAACTTCTGTTGCGTATAACAATTATTGTGACTGTAGATAACTACGCTTTTCGGCTTCGAGCGCGTTGTAACCAATATATATATATATATATATATATATATATATATATATATATATATATATATATATATATATATATATATATATATATATATATATATAATAGTATGGGTGCAAAAGCGACTGCAGACAGGTGCCAGGCTAAACTATAAACTTGCGTTTCGTTTGAACGCACCCCTGCATACGGTTAACATTAAACATATATGTATTGGCAGTACAGTTGAACCTCATTATAACGAATTCTGAACGGGCCCACTGATTGCTTAATTATAGCCCGTGTTGACCCAGCTTCCAAGGGGAATCGTCATTCCTTCGTTATATCCACCATTTCGTTATAAACCGGTTCGCTATAACGAAGTTAGACTGTACATGTATTCGTCGCACCTCCTAGTTTTGTTCCTTTAACGCACTGGACCGGAAGAGCCACCGCCTGAAAATACATGCTCAAATCGGTGCGTCAAACGCGTAGTGTCGATTTGGTATGTCGCAATTTCATAATTCTTTCTTCACTTTACGAGCAAGCGTTCGCCACCAGAGCAAGCACATATTTAACCCACGGAGTTTGCGGTTACTATCTTCTCTCCCCTTTTTCCGCTCTTACATTTGCTTTCTTTTTTTGTTTTGTTTTCTTTTTCAAGAGCAAGCGATTCGATTCGAAACGCGAAGGTCCAGGCCACGCGTACGAAACAAATCCGCACAGGCAAAGCGTATCGGTCCGACGCCCGAAATCAACGTCGGAGGCCGTAAGGACGGCGGCCATATATCTCGAGGCAGGACGCGCGTGCCTATAATGCCTTCAGGCCTGCCAGAGAGATAAAGCAAACAAGCAACGGACGCTGGGTGCTCTCCGGAACAGCGGCAAACCTCTCTCCAGCTGCTTCGTCTAGAGCTGCCCTAGGAGTGTACACGGGACCCGTGCACTCACGCAGGACCGGAGGAATTACGAGCGACAGCCACGGTCAGTTCCAAATAAATAAATAAAAGAACGAAGTACAAGGAAAGAGGCTGCGCCTCATTTGTAGACAAAAAGGAAAACAAAAACAAAAAACAGGTGCACAGTCAGAATGAAAGAGGCAGAGCCTCAGAGCTCGCAAATCGAGAGTTGTACGAGCACACTGTCCGCGTCTGTGCAACAAACTGAACGCAAAGAAAACACCGAAAGGGTATAAAAGGGGCCCGCGGGTGCAGAAAGGAGGATGGGGACAGAGAGAGGGGAGGGGGGGGGGGGCATAGAAAATAGTCGCGATTTTTCCCGGACCAGAGGAGCGAGATTTCGTGCTGTTCGTTTTCGCGCCAAACCAAACCGGTCAGGCAGGCAAACGCGGAACTCCACAGCAAAGCACGCACAACGAAGTGAAGTTAGACAAATTGCGATGGGGGAAAAAAACAAACAAACGCGATGCAGTATAAAGAATGAGGCGGGCACAGGAAATGAGACAGCATAGATACAAAAAGAACATAAAAAAGCGGACAGAATGGGGCGGTCAGTCAAATAGAAGGAGAGAAAGGGCTTCTGGCCAACGGGAACAAAGCGCGACAATCGACTGAGTTACTAAGGGAAAATTTCGAGGGAACAGAAAAGGTTCATTTATTACCTCGAAGGGAGAGCCGAAACGGTAGAAAGGGAACGGATTTCGGAGGCTTTGCTCCGTGTTTGGCGCACAGAAAAAGGATAAGAGGAGGAGAAATCGAAAGAAGGAGATCCGCGGCGTGCAGGTTCACTGGCAAGATTTACAGCGGCGGCTGCAACCGACGAAGCGCGGCGGACAATAGGAAAAAACGAATTTGCCTGAAGTTCCGCAATGCACGTGACGAAAGTGTGAGATTTGAAAGAAAGCGTCGGCTCATTTGGCGCCGTGAAAGGAAGCTGGAGAACACAATGCGCCACACCTGAATCGGAGGCAAAACAAACGCTTCCTTTACACAACTGCGAACTAAAAGACGCAGTCCTGCCAAATGGCGGTACACCATAACTAGTGCGGACTGCAGCAATTTTTTATATTGGGACGACATCGTGCCTTCTGGCATCAAGTATTTATGTCGTAAAGTATTTATTTAAAAATAAACCTTAAACGCACTAGTGTATACGGGGTATTACATAAAGTATATCGGCGATACATCAAAAGGAAAAAGAAGGACACACCAATTATTACAGGAGTATACTTTTTCGATTATTTACAAATAAAGATGTATTGTGGTGCGGTGCGGTGTGGTGCGATGCGGTCCGGAATGGTACGAAAAGGAACCGTAGGGTAGGGTAGGGTACGGTACGGTAGGGTGCTGTAGGGTGCGGTACGGTGCGGTTCGGTACAAACTTCCGGAACACGAAGACAGAAGGCATACCGACGTTCCAGAACCGGTTCGTTAGAAGAGAAATTCGTAGTCATGAGTTCTGTACAGTGTAGGCCACTCGTGACTACAAAATATTCACCAGATAACAAACATGCAAGTCAGAGTGCTCATGCCGCTGTTGCCGGAATAGATTCTCAACGACTGTCCACAGAACCCTTATCGAGGCTACCATCCTCTTCGTCTACAACTACTTCCTGTTTTCCCAAGCTCATCTAAACAACATAGACAACCTGTCATCCCTCCTACACAGTGTGTAATCACCTATTTAGGACATAGCTGCTATTTTACTGCATCCGAGTAAACTCAGCAGTGCGGACGCGAGGTGGTGCTCAAGCGAGATTCCGGCGTGTCATCCCTAAAGACTGCCCGCTATCTCCATTAAAATCGACACCATGTCGTTTACCCACGGCACCGCAAACAATTCAAATCCTCATCATCGATCAAATCGGAGCGAAAAGTGTAAAGGAGAAACACAAGCTAACAAAGACCGGGACGTCCAGACCCAAATTTCTGCATGGAAACGCCGCCTATGTTTTGCTTTCCTTTTTCGATGTTCCAGGCATGGACACCTGCCTGTCCGTCGCCGGCATGAAGACATATATATCCGAAACACCGACACGTCACGCACCCCGGCGCGCCTGCCTTGTTTACGGCGATAGAAACACTCGCTCTTCCACACGTCGTGCGCGCATAGCACGCGAGCAGGCCCGAAACACGGAGGGGGGGGGGGGGGGTCCATACACGTTGCGTGCCCAGAGACGAGGAACGAGGAAGTGTCGCCGACAGGCTTATTATAATACCGGCGGAGAGGAGGAGGCAGGGGTAATTCCCAGCTCACGGGGCAGAGCCGCCCGTCATTACGTCGGCCGGAATTAGAAAGAGATGGCTGGAGGAGAGGGGGGCGGAGGGGTGACACGTAGACAGAAACTAAATGCGGACAGTCAGAAAGAAAATAGTAACGTAAAACAATAACAACAAACAATAATAGCGGAGGCGCCAAAGCGGCGATCGTTAGACGAGCGGAGAAAGCCGCACCCATGAGGCAGCCTTTTCCTCTCTCGACGCCACCAATGTGGCTGGCGGGGGCAGCCAGTCAAGGCGACCACCCGAGGCATGAGAAGGGGGCGACCGCTGCGACTTGGCGCAAACAAGCGCAGCAATTGAGGCGCACGCAAGACTCGATAGCGGAACTTAGCTATGCCTGCGAGGCTCACGTGTGCGTTGCCGAGTCGGCTGTAGAGGTCGCCGATTCAGGCCAGTCGCGTGATTTCCGGATATACGGTTGGACCTCGTTATAACGAAGTTGAAAGCGTCCGCAATTACTTCGTTATAACCGTAGCTTCGTTACAGCCAGTGTTGACCGAGCTTCCTAGGGGAATCGTCATTCCTTCGTTATATCCATTATTTCGTAATCAACAGGTTCGTTATACCGAGGTTCGATTGTATATCAAATCAAATCGTTTTTATTTTCCAGATATTCACTGGTTGTAGCACCTGGGCTAAAAGCTGCTCGAGGCAGCTTGACGAGGCCCAGGTGACCATTACAAGATAGGGCGTGGTGAAACGTGAAAACACTACAATGTGGACACCTTGAGATAAACAGCGCAGAAACAACGAAAACTGACGTGTTCACACGTGCGCTACAGAAGTGCTCAGAGATCAAGATATATAGTACATAAAACATTCTAGCTCCAATAAATAAATCATGTAATAAAACATTGTAATCAAGGCATTAAGTTCTGAGACGTATCATATTTCCTATACATAACAGCCGGAAAACTGCTCGAAATGGCAGACATTCGCCAGTTATACATCAATTAAAACACCACAGCACATATGTCAACTAAAAAAAAATGGAAACAAAGTACAACAAAACAGGTGCACTAGGTCATGTGAAAAGCACAACTTATTCAACAGATATGTTGCGTAAGTCTAGTAATCAGAGCACTGATTCATGCGATTTTTATTCTGAGATCTTAAGAAATTGTTTCCTCAACTGGTTTAGTGTGGGCTTAGCATCATAAGTGTACCTGTTTAGTAGTGATGGGAGATTATGCTCTACTGAATGGTTTTTATACATCTCCTACATTACATCTCCTATCAAACGTGGAGCGCGAGATCAAGACAGGTGTGTAGACGGAGAGCGGAGCTGGTATCCGGACAGGTACAGGAAGAGTACAGGTACAGTGAAGTGCAGAAATAGCACAGCACAGTACAGTAGAACGCAGGTACAGTATCAGTACAGTACGGAACAGTACAGTACAGTGCAAGTGCTGTAAAGGGAAACAGACATGTACAAGGTCAAGCGAGGCTACCGCTAGAACGAGTGTTGAGAACGAGAACACGTACCGGGCGCACTTTGTACCATCCTTTCAAGAAGATATTTTCAGAACTGCCACCTAATCAGTGTCAACCAAGACTCTTAGAGCCTCTACACCTGGATACTAAAACAGCACAGCACGCCTTATACCGGAAGAGTTCCTGCAACGAACTGCTCTCATCGTGTGAAAAGTACAGGGGATAATGGCCTCTTTATCAAAAGCTGAGTGCCGATCCAGACAGTCCAGAGCTCTTTTAGGTAATCCATCTACCCTGCGAGGCACTAAATCGGCAAATGGAGATAGCGCACATTGATTAGAGATTAAAACAAATCCTGTAAACACTACAGACGCCCATCGAAGCTTTCGCGAAGTGCGATCAGAGACTATAGCCCAACGGGCCAGCCTCGGTTTAAATCAATACACGCCTGAGCGACAGTCAGCGCCAGAGAGATTATCCCTGTTATGCAAACAGCGCGGCCCGTATGGTTAAATTGTACTTAAATCCTAATCCTTTTCACGATTCCGCTCCAAAGGTAATCGCAGTCGCAGAACGAGTTGACACTGGCGCTAACAGATGTCGCCAGCAGTTAAACTCTGTCGAAACGACAAAACAAAAAAAAAAGTCTGGTCAGAGACTTTTGAACGGTGCAGATGAGCAAGTAATAAAAAAGGTAGTTCAATCGGCAGCGTAGTTTCCATTGTGTGCATTGCTTCTGAAAGCCAGATGAAGCTTTTGACGTCACAGCCAAAGTTTCAGTATTCAAACGACATGAAAGAGAGGTGAACAAATCGTCCTGCTGAAACACTCCTTCCAATGAAATGCAGATAAATTCAATGAAGAAAAATGAAAACGCGACGCCCTCATTTTCAAGCAGCGACTGAGTCGCTGCCACTGCGAGCAGGGTTAGCTGATCCTCGTATCAATAATCAGGATTAAAAAAAAACAGACAAAAAGTGACGGGCCCAAACGAAATTAAATCTACTCAAGTAATTTACATACTTTTAAGAGTGACGGCGTCAATAAGCAAAAGAACAGCCATCGGCGGATGGCGCCGGACAGGAAAAGAAAAAAAGGACTTGCGAAATATTCAAGGACCTGAGAAGCTCTGTGCCGAATCGATGAACTATAATTGCAAAGCAGCATATGCAGACGATTTAGGAATGCCGTTAACAAAACGGGAATACAAAAAAAATTCACGCGAGAGCCAGTAGCCGCTGGGCGAAAGACCCACTAGCACTACTAACACGACAGTGGGCTAGATTTAGAAAAAATAATGACATCTGAAGGCTGCTTTGCTCTACAACCAACGCGCAAAATGACGTTTCTAATTTCCTGAGATAGAGGCCGAGGAGAAATACGCATTCCATTAATGAGAACACAGAAAGAAACCGAAATGCTAAAAGCTTCGACTATACGAACACAGAAGTCTGGCTTTTTTGCTTTTGAATCTACGCTTGATAGCTACACTACGGTACCACCGGGCATCGGCACCGCGGAGAGATAACGCAATCGAATCTCGGCAGTTCGAACTTCGAAAAGGAACCGAATTTGATTCGCTAATTAGACGACTTTATTTCGCTAAACGCGGTCTGGACGAAAGATCACTTCGAATAAACCGGGGTTTCGAATTAAGCGAGTTCGAAAGAGCGAGGTTCCGGTGTAACACGACACGCTCGAGAGAGGGCGGTGTTCAAATCGACACGCCACAACTATCCCAGGAATGCGTTCTGCGAAACCACACGACGTGCAGCGACAACGCGACGACAACAGGGAGACACCAGCTGGAGAAAGTAGTCGGATGGAATGTCTCGAAAGGAGAGACAGCGAGACGGATATATGAACCCTTTGTTGCAAACCACAAGCGCCGTCAGGAGGGTCACGTGAGCACTTATCGCTTGCCGCTAGCGCTGATGAATTCCCTGTGTGCGCGATGTCTGGAATAAATGTAACATCAGCTTTCTATCCCCCGCTCCCCCAGCCGTGCATTTCTCCACTAAAAACAGACAAAGAAATGAAATATCGAATAGCTATACCCTGCAGCGGCAGTGACATAACAAAAAAAAGTAACGAGAAAAGAGGTTTAAAAAAAACTCACGAGCCGAAAGCATCTGGCTGCCGGTGGTAATATTACACGCCTTCGCATCGCGCATTAGACTTCAGCGTAGGTGTCCGTCGCTATCATTACGAAAGTAATCTGGCATGTTTCGGAACCGAGCGTGGTTAAAAGAGTCTCGACAGCCAGCAACACGTTACTGCGCCTACTTCCGCGTCTGGCTTATTTCTGGTATGGCTGGTTAGCCATACCAGTAACCAAAGCTAAGGATAAAGATAAGCATCTGAACGAAAAAGAAGTACGCGACGTGATTAGCGTTTCCCAGCGTCCACTTTCTACAAACGCCAAGAGGACCGCCTCGTTTTTTTAATTTTTTATTTTGGTTTATACCTTTCTTTCGTTAATTCATCCCATCGTTCCTTCGGCAGAGCGGCTTCCTCCTTCCGCTATTCCTTCTTTTATGCTAAACAAATTTGCGCACCGTCGAGACGCGATAGCAGTTACAAAACAAGTCGCCGCAAACAACCCAAGTCCCAAGAACACTCCTGCTCGTTTTAATTTAGCGCCTCCCCCAGAGGCTCAACGTTTCGCTGTCAGCAGGAAGACCGACGCGAACCCCTATACAGGACGCCATAAGGGGCGCAAACTTCTTTGTTTCGTCTTCTCGGGAACCCGTGCGGCGGACAGTGAAACAATAGTAAGCAAATGTTTGCTATATTTTCCCTTATTTTTTTACGGTTTTTACCTTTCTCGCGGAGGCGCACTTGACGAGAAGGACAGCAGCAGCCAGCTACTCGCATTGTAAGCGAAGCCCGACAGTGCACGCGCCGTCGTCGAGCCGGATATAACATACGCCGAGAAGACACTCCCCCCCCCCCCCCCCCCCCCCCCGCCCAACTGATGCGATGGTAATTAATCCAAACATGCGCCACCAGAGCGACAGCGACAGCTTGTGCGGGGCAGCGGTTGTCCTCTTCTTTCCGCCCATCACGATTACTCCCTTCTCTCTATGTTCTTTCTTCGCGCTAGAGAGAATACCAAGCAGCGTACACGCGTGCGGCCGTCTTCTCGAAGCATTAACAGCTCGCGAGGGGTTTCTTTTTTTGCTTGTTTGTTTCTTTAATATTGCAGCCGCCACCCGAAGTAGCTTCTCAAACTACTACGCACTTCCCGAATATGGTTTAACTTTTTTTATTTGTGTTTTCTTGCGAACAAGCTTCGCAGTAAAACTCGATGAGAAGGAGCGAGAGAGTTATGAAAAAGGCAAGGGGGGTTGGGGGGTAGGGGTGCAACAGCGTGTTCAGTCAAGCTTGGCAAATCGATATAAACAGAGCTCATCAGACAGTCTCAAGACAAAAGAACATCGTTGTTCGCTACCGGTAGAGAGCGGCGAAAAACGCTGTGGTCTATAACACGTTCCCTCCCCTCCAATTATTCTCCTCCCCCCCCCCCCGTTTAATCTTATAACATAAAACGACTTCCTCTCCACCTTTCGTGTTTTTTTTTTCTCACTCAAGATGGCGAGCCCGGTATTGGGTGTGCAGGTTCCAGTTCTACTAGACTGAGTGTTTATTGGTCCGTTAAGTTCTCGACGTAAGAATATTTTGGTTCCTTTTTCTGACACAGCTTCTCCGTTGTCTATATCATTTTTTTTCTACTTTTTTTACTTTTTTTTCCCTAAACGAAGTCTCCCGTGTTATTGCCTGTCGTCTCCGAAACCCAAGATTGGTTCCCTCTTGTCAGAGAAGGTGCGAAATTCGAAAGTCCGGCCGGAATCGATGGCGTCAAGCTCCGCCAGGAAATGAAAGAAGAAAAGAAGAAAGACAAAACGAAAGAAGAAAGAAAGAGAGAGGCACACGCAGCTTCACACTGCCATGTTCGCTCCGTTCCGGGGAGTAATTTGACACGAGCGGGAGCGCGTTCTATTATGCGCGTCTTCGGCAATTAAGAAAGACGTGGGGTCTCCTTCGGTGGGACGATCAGAGGGCGCGACCGGCTTCGGGAAAACTGTCTCCGTAAGGAATGCTTGAGCCCGCGTAGTTTCTCCCTTTCCTTTCTCAGTCTTTTTTTTTGTTTTTCAGCTGATACGTAAACCCTGTCTCACTGGACACTTAAAACTTTTATAGGCGGGGAAGAACCGCTATACGAGTTGCCACTTTTTCTTGACTCCTTCCGAGTAATTCCGTTTCTATGTTTCGAGCAGGATTCGAAAAGAAAAAAAAAGGCGCCGATACCACTCCGACTAGAATGGAATTTCACTCGGTTCCCCCCCCCCCCCCCCCCCTCAAGGTTGGATTCAAATTTCAAATCTAACGCACAGCCAGTAAGGTACCAGCAGACGGAAGTCTGGAGTAATATCGCGCGGTATTAGGATACAAGTTAGCAATATACACTTACAAAAATATCAATAAAGAGTCAACAGATCGCTTATGACTGCCAACCGATTTAACGATTATTTTTTGCAGCAGAGGTATGCTTTATTGCTGCGTGGTCTTAAGCCCCACACCACCTCTGACGTCACAGGTAACGTATGCAGTCGTCACACGTCTTGCCTCACACATTTAATTAAGCCAGTCTAAAGTTAATAAAACTTTTACATAAAGTCTATCTTTGAAGACAAGTCTTAAAAGCTTGTGATGGGATTCAAAAGACTAGATGGTGTAGGTTCCAATGAGAGCTTTTGAAAGCTTCTTTTTCGGAATGCTCGAACAGAAGTCTTCACTGGTCGCATTTTTTTTTTAGTTTTCATAACCTGACCTCTGGTGGCCAGCGAAGATTGCGGAAATCCCGTGGGTCGGGCTGCCGTCCAGCGACAACTCAAGTAATTGAGCTTGACGGTCCGTTCCCACTTTCACAGGCAAAGTTCGCGACATGCAATTCCGCAGAAATTGCGAATAATTTCTCCGTCTCCGAGAACCAGATATTACCCTGTCACAGTGTACCGCTCCTGCGTAGCGAAGAAGTGCACCGTCTCACACCATCAAACTCACAAGAAGGCGTTCTCTGCTCATTGTCTATATTATCCGATGTCTTTTCCTTTAAGCGGAGCGATGACGCTGCCGTTATGCGACAGCAGCAGAAGAAAAAAAAGTATTTACGCGCGAGCGAACCTGAACCTCATTTTCTCTTGTCCAGAGATATGTCAGCCTGCTAGCAGCCACAAACACGAAAGATCCAAGCATATATGCACACTTATGCACACAGATACACACAGACACGTGCAACCGATTGTTCCCTCGGTGAAGCATTGTTACACGGAGTTCTCTTATCTCATTTTCCCTTTCGGCGCTCGAGCGAAACTCCCCGAGAAAACCCGGGCTTGTAGAACGAGGAAGGAGATAATTCGGGGGAGGAAAGTAGAAAAAAATGAGAGGCCGTAACAAGTCGCTGCGTGCATAACAGACGCTGGCCTTCCCAGAGCTAAAAGAAAACACAAATAACGTAAGAGTGCGATAGCTCTCTCCTGGCGGCCATAAAGGAAACCGAGACTGGGTGCCCTCGCAGGTAATGTTCTCCGCAGTGTCGTAACGCGCAGGATACGTGCACGACATTCGATAAAGAGGACATAACCAAACGAAGCAAAAAAAAAACTGAAATAGTTCACTGATGAGAGAGATGTAAAAAAAGCGAATGGAGAAAATGGCAACAATGGGAGGAGGAGAGCTCCCAAGCCATAACTCAGGTGAAAAAAAACTAAAAACTATGGGAGCACTCGCTCTCAGAGTGGAATGCGATTACATATAAGACTTCATATTTGTCGCAGCTTCTGCTGTGTTTGCCTCAGCTCCTTTGCAACTCTCAGTTCATCGACAGACACTACTAGCTGCTGCATGCAGCAGGTATGCGCTACGCCGTGGCCTTAGTAAATATCTTAAACACAACGGACAGTAAGCTGATCGGTCAGTAAATTTTTAATTCATTGGCGTCTCCTTTATTACGGATTAAGATGATGTTAGCGTTCTTCCAAACTTCTGGTACGCTCGAGGTCATAAGGCATTGCGTACACAGGGTAGCTAGTTTTTCCGGCACAATCTCCCCTCCGTCCTTCAACAGATCTGCTGTTAACTGATCTTCACCAGCTGCTCTCCCCCTTTTCAATGCTCCTAAAGCTTTCTTTACTTCCCCTTTCGTTACTGCCTCTCTCATTGACGTTCTGATTACATTGGTTACTGTATAGATTTGTGTAAAACTCTTCGGCTAATGACATCGCCCTCTTTGTCTCTTAACGCATACATCTGGTTTTTACCTATGCCTAGTTTCCTCTTCACTGCTTTTAGGCTACCTCTGTTCTTAAGAACATGCTCCATCCTCTCCATATTAAATTTTCTCATGTCGGCTACCTTACGCTTACTGATTACATTTGATAGAGACAAGTCCGCTACACATCAGAACACTGTACACAAGTGCTTATAGGTGAAGCCTGCGAGTTTGTGATGCATTAGAATCTGATCACGACTACGGGAAAAAAAGTATAATAATAATAATGGGACGGAAAAATGGCTCAAGAAAAAACTAGAAGACAGAATTCACAATGCTCAGTAATCCACATTCTCAAGTTTCTTGCGCAAGCTTGGAAGGATTGGGTTCTTAGGCTCTGTATATTATTCAAACATAAGCGTTGAGAGCAATATCTGGACGCAAAACGATTCGGCCATTTCTTGCTCAGAGCTGCTGCTCACAATAGCCCCCCCCCCCCTTTATTTCTCTATGTGAGACATACAGCCGATTCATTATTTATTATATTCGTCCTTACTCCACACAGCATCTCCACCGCATTTCATCAGTACCCGCGCCATTAAGGAAACTCAAAATGAAATATTCAAGCACAACAAGGCCTTAAAACCGCTTTCAGTTTACAGTCTTCTTTTTCTACCAGCACAGCTACAGCTATTTCTGCACCGCATAATCCAAGAACGAGCGGTTTCAGCGCGAAACCTAAAAAATAAATATACAGAAAGAAAACTTTCTTTAAAACCCAAGCCGCACGTGTTGCGAAGCCAACCGCAACCGCCGCTATGGGGGACCGTGCGAAGCCAGAGAGGCGCTTGAAGAGAGAACCCATCTGCGCCCAAGTACCGTTAGGAAGCGTTATACGAAAGACGCGGTTTAAGCGTAAGTATAAAACTATACGGACTCGATGCGAGCACGCTCAATGTGCAAGCAGAGAACGGAGTAGGAGGAGTCAGGAGAGAGGCTATACGCATAAATATTGTATGAGCAGCAAGTTCCATGAGCTCGCCACGTTAATGCGCCGTAGAGTTATTTTCATGTTTTTATTCCCCCATTTTTCTCCATTAGTACAAATTTTCCACCCAGCTCCATCCTCCTGACACACACGGTTTAAGGGATTGAACAGAATTTTCTTTTAAACGCTAATTAACAAAATCAATAACTCGAAATATCTTCCTGCCTTGGACCTCAGGAGGAAAAACTGACATGGGCTCCCCGTAACACGTGCAATGCAATAAATTATTTGTGCGGCTATTATTCTTGTTTATCATTATTATTATTCGTTAGCTCCTTCTTCAGTCACTCAATGACAATGCATATGATAGGGGAAGGACAATAAATTAAGCAATACAAATGTTTCCAGCAGAAGCCGACGTGAAAAGAATGGATGGATAGATAGAAGATAGGAGCGTCCCCTTTGAAACCGGGTGTTGGCAGTTGCCACCATGCTCAACTTTTCTTTTTCTTTATCTTTAACTGTGTTTCAAACTGGTCCTAAAATTCTCCATTTTCTTTGAATACGTTTTCCTAAACCTCTAACCTTATGTCATCTCTAAGCTTTTGAACCACCAATCTTCCAAGCGCTTTTTGCTACACGGTGCTTTGCACAAAGCACCACCTAAAGGCGAAAAAAATTATAATTTTCCAGGAATTTACGCGGACTCTGCAAAAGCAAGCACACTGAACGCTACGGAGAATCTGCCGAATCATACTCGAATATATCTGTGTATGCTGGTTGGCGAACGACACATTCTATTCCAAGCGAACACTGCATTCCATTCGAAGCAGACAGCAGAGAGCAAGACAAAAAAAAAAGAAACAAGTTCGAGACCAATGCATAGGAATTCAGGCGTGGATTATAGAGTCAGTCTTTCGTTGGCGCACCGGGCGGCGAACGGAGATTACACGGCGCACCAGCAGAGCGCCTAAACGGGCCCCGGGCTATGCGGAGAAATGCCGAATCGAAAGGGACGGCCGGAGTTCGAAGCAATTTACGGCTCGGAATCGCTGTGCGTATACAGAGTCAATTACAGCCACGCGCCGGCGCTAATGCATTCTACCGCCTCCCTTAATCCCCTCTCTACTCCCTTTCTTTTTTTTTTCGGGAAAAAAGGGGAGCCGTTCAGTTTCCCCGCAATACACGTGCTCGCCGTTAAAGCTTTTCAGCGCAGTTACCACGTTCGCATTCAAATCCTCGCGAGCGCGTGCCGCAACCGCCTCGAAGGGAAATGTTTTTTGGGAACGGAGATACAAACTGCGGAAAATTCAACGACGCGCTATAAGCAGGCACAGTGCAGCCCACGGTAATGATAGGCAGGCTATTAGACGGATTTACCACATCGGTGACGTAATAGCGGAGACGTACACGGGTTTTCACGTAAGGGAGCGGCGCATGCGCACTGGCAAATGCGTGGCCGTGTGAAACTGCTGCCCGCGCGCAGCCGGCCTATGTAAAACAGGTATACGTCTCCATTAGTACTTAATAATAATAATGTGTTTTTTTTGGTGAAAGGAAATGGCGCAGTATCTGTCTCATATATGGTTGGACACCTGAACCGCGCCGTAAGGGAAGGTATAAAGGAGGGAGTGAAAGAAGAAAGGAAGAAGGAGGTGCCGTAGTGGAGGGCTCCGGAATAATTTCGACCACCTGGGGATCTTTAACGTGCACTGACATCGCACAGCACACGGGCGCCTTAGCGTTTTGCCTCCATAAAAACGCAGCCGCCGTGGTCGGGTTCGAGCCCGGGAACTACGGATCAGTAGCCGAGCGCCCTAACCACTGAGCCACCGCGGCGGGTCCACTAGTACTTCTCCGGTGTGCTAAATCTCTCTAGTAACTCTCTATTCACAACGCCTCCCCTCGTTGCCCAAGCGGTGGTATTGATCCCAGATAGGACGCGGATCGAACAACTGCGGGTGTTCTGTGTGACAGAACACGTTGTGGCGTAAAACGCGTCGGATACGGATCACAACCGATGGCCGCTGGTCACGCTGCATCGCGTGACCGCTTTTTTCGTGGTGGCCAGGCCAGATAGCTCCCGTAACTGAAATCCATGGCGCGTATACCGCCGTCACAGGCATTACAGCGCCACCTTATTATTCATCAAAGGCTTGATTTTTCGGAAAAGAACGCGCCATTTTATGAGAAAAATTCAGATTTCATAAATAAATAAACAAATAATAATAAATAAATAAATAAATAAATAAATAAATAAATGAATGAATGAATGAATGAATGGTTTGGTTTATAGGGGTTTAACGTCCCAAAGCAACTCAGGCTATGAAAGACGTCGTAGTGAAGGGCTCCGGAAATTTCGACCACCTGGGGTTCTTTAACGTGCATTGACATCGCACAGTCACGGGCCTCTAGAATTTCGCTTCCATCGAAATTCGACCGCCGTGGCCGGGATCGAAACCGCATCTTTCGGGCCGGCAGCCAAGCGCCATAACCACTCAGCCACTGCGGCGACTGAATGAATGAATGAATGAATGAATGAATGAATGAATGAATGAATGAATGAATGAATGAATGAGCGTACAACGCCGTGAATCCAAATATCAAACCCCCTAAACGCACGAACCCGAAATCACATCCGTCACAGAGAGTACACAGTAACAGTATCAGCATAATTCGAACCAGAACGCGACCAGAAATGTGTTTCAATTACATGCGAATTTGAATAAAAGAGAACCTAGTCGGTATTCCCTTACTACACGTGATATCGACGGCACCAAAGCATCCAGTCGTATAAACCAGAAATTCGAATTAAGCGACTTCCAATCGACGGGATACAACTGAACGCAAGTATACGAGTACGTATCATGGGAGTCCGCACTCAAGCTACGCCAGTCACTGCTGCGATCTTGAATATTGTACTTAATTAGGTTTGCCATGCTGTGAGTAAAGCTCCGCTATACAGCGCACCATACGCAGTGAAGACCACCGCAAGGCAAACTATCCGCAAACATCCCTTCACATACGAGAGCTGGTCGTCGTCTCACGCCTTGCGAGAACAAACAGTAAACAAAACTTCTTCGTGTCGTTCATTAGTTGAGCGTTTAAGCCTAATACACAGCAGCAAGCGTAAACCACTCTCAGCTGAAAGGGAGTGTGCGCTAAAGAATTCAATGCAACGCCGAGCTGAGGGTGACAATAAAGCGGGTGCCCCAGCTAAAAGTAACCAAGCTTTTAAAAAACACGGAATGTCCTAGCCGCGTGAGACCAACTGAGGGTTGTTTAGAGTCGCATGACCTAGTCTCCAGCATTTTTTCGTTCTTCAAAGTCATCTAATTAGTTAAGAATAATTATCAATTTTTTTAATTATTGCATTGAGGAACAAAGTGTCAATGGAAAAATTGTAGATCACTTTGAAAAACAGTTGACTGCAACGTTCCCACCAAGATGCCATTAACGTAAGTACTTTTTTTTTCCGGCCTTAAACCCTAGCTCGAGCAATAAAAAAAAGCGTCTACGTGACAATGGTGTCATTTAAACATCCCAAGACGCGTCTTAGAGAACAAAATCCATTTTTGCTGAAGTGCTCTCCCCGATGAGCCTTTGCGTGCACATTGGGGCACAGGTGTGACGCAGCAGCTGGTCACGTGATAGCTTTCTTTTAGGGCCAATAAGTTCAGCTACGTAAACCGTACCCTGATCAGGAAACAGCTCTGCTAGCGGTTTGTTTAGACGATCTACAACTTCTACATTTACACTTTGTTCCTCAATTCAATAATTAAAAAGTTAGCTAATTAGATTTAACTAATTATTTAACATTGAAGAACGAGAAAAATACTGCAGACTAGGTCACGCGACTCTAAACAACCCTCAGTTGGTCTCACGCAGTTAGGACATTTCGGGCTTTTTAAAAGCTTGGTTACTTTTAGCTGGGACAGTTGGGACACATATCACGCACTTCACGATAAATGCTCGCTTCTTCTTCAGCGACCGCCCTTACAAAATTTTCTTTAGACAGTCTATAGACTGTCCATAGACTTCTGCCTGTAAAGTCTGTAGACTCCCTATAGACAAATCCTATAGAACAGTCTATAGGCAATACAAATACCAGAGACAGTCTATAGACAATCGATAGATTTATGGCCATACACTTTTAGTAGACTTTTGTCTATAGACAGTCTGTAGACTATGAATAGACAAAAAGAAATATCTAAAGGAAGGCACTAGAGTCTACAAGTAATCTATAGACTGGCTACGGACCATTTTTGTAAGGGCGCTCTCCATCGGCGAGCGAAGGTGAGAGCTGCGCGGCCACTATAATCGATATCGCTCGGCGAACCGTCCTAGCTAGGCCTAACGCGGCTGGTGTTTTACCGCCCTTCCCTCCCCAAGGGATCCTCCCCCCTCCCCCTCCCCTCCCCCGAAACACCCGCCAGTGTTGGGTGTATGGTATATACGCGAAACCGGATATTTTTCCTTCCGTTTGGTTCGCGGCCTGGCCTTTCTAAGCACTCGTCCTTGATATATATCTCTTCCTGTCAGCCGCGTCGACGAAAGTGCAGCCTTTTGTATACTGTGTAACGGACAGGCGAGGCTACAAAACAAAAAAAGGCTTAGCAGCTCCAAAGAAAAAAAAAACGTCGATGCAGTCGTAGTCAATCTTCCGTCGTGAGAAGGCTCTCAGTGGCAGAAGGAGAACGCGGGAGAGGGATAGAAAGAACAATGCTGAAAAGAGCTGGCTTTGGTTACATGGCCGCAAAAAGAAAGCTCACCGGGAACAACCGGCTCAACTTTGCGAATGCATGCACAGACCATCTAAGATGATGGGATTGGATAGGTATACCGTTTACAGTTGAGTGGTAGAAAAAGGGCTGGAGAAGGGGGGGGGGGGGGGGGGGGACGCAGGAAACTATCTTTTATGCAAAGCCACATGGACGACTGCACGGCACATCGCTGAATGTGCCGGAAGTTGAGTCCTCGCGTCTTTTCGCGGCATGAGCAACCGGATGTGTCAGTGGCATTCAAACCCAGGGGCGGAAGCCAAAAAAGCCGGCACGTGCGCTTCCGACCACAGGAGATAATGCAGTGAAAAAGCAAAATAAAAATTTAAAAGGACAGGGCCGAAATGAAGACGAGCGCTCGGGATGGGATCGGTGAGCCGCGGTTCAGACACACCGTGAAAGAGCAAGGATACGATTCGATAATTTACCAGTCAACGGAACGGGATTTAGCAAGACGTGATATACATGTATATACAGTGTAGTGAACAGCAACAGCCAACGTAGTGAACATTTGTGGATTGTGAGGATTTAACGTCCCAAAACAACTCAGGCTATGAGGGACGCCGTAGTGAAGGGCTCCGGAAATTTCGACCACCTGAAGTTATTTCACGTGCACTGACGTCGCACGGTACACGGGCCTCTAGAATTTCGTCTCCATCGAAATTCGACTGACGCGGCCGGGATCAAACCCGCGTCTTTTGGGTCAGCAGCCGAGCGCCATAACCACTGAGCCAGCGCGGCGGCTAGCACAGTGACTGGTTCAGTGCAAGAGAAGGGGATAGGAAAATTAAAACAAGAGCATTATCGTTATAGTCAATGAGGTACCGCTACGACCGGCTAAAAATAAAGAAAAAATTGAAAGCAGGAAACCATTAGTGTAGGTCGGGAGCCCCATCCAGCGAAGGCCACTATACAAAACCACACGTTGTATATAAACGACGCCGTAGTGGAGGGCTCCGGCGTGTCACATATCCGGCGTGCACATTTGGAACGTTAAACCCACATTCGATCACTCGGTGTACACCGGAGGCGTGGTGTGAACTAGAATGAACTCGCATCGCGTCTGCGGATGAACTTTAACGACGCATATAAATACTTCAAAATGGCAACGAGTGCAGCGACCGAGCAGGCTGAAGCGCGAAAGAGGTCGATGCACTTAAAAACATGCGACATAGGTCGGAAACTTACTGGCTGCACTGCCTATACGGCTTGACAATGATAATTGTGTGTGCGAGTCCTCCGGGCTACACAAGCACACCCAGTTCGAGGAAATTTGATTTTCAATACCGTTCGCCGTTAAATGAGTGAATCTTCCCGACAACGTTCAGTCCTATTATCTCTTTCATGTATGCACGTTCAAAAATGAGACAATATACGAAATTATACGAACACGAGAAGCTACCGTAACGATCTGCAAACGTCAGCACCGTATAATTAAGGCACACGTTTAAACTCACAGCCGCTGTGTCAACGGATGTTTGACATCCCCAATTTCCACCCTGTGCATTTCCTCTGTCCAGTTTGACCAAATGGAGTCGAGTCTTCCCTAGGGCTATTCACTGTTTTTATTTTCTCCTCGAGTAAGTTCACCAAAATAAACAAAAACTGAGAAACACTCGGCAAGTTCACGCGTACACGGCCTTTCGAGCCATCATTCTTTCCATCCCTTTCTGTCTATCTCTTCCACAGAGTAGCGGCCACGCTCCGCTGACATAACGAGAGCTATTCAGCGCCGACGCAGTTGCTGCAGTCGCTGCTGAGGTTGCTGCTGCTGCTGCTGCTGCTGCTACGTGTTGAAACCGAACACCGCCTCGTGCGCACACAGTTGACGTCGCGCAGCCGCCTACTTCACCTTTTTTTTGCTTTTTGTTTTCTTTGTTTAGCTGTCGTGCCGCGCCACAGTTGACGCGCACGCCCCCTAGGGCAGCGTTTGGAGGCCCCGGGGAGGAAAGCGCGCGCGCGAAGCACGGGGGAGAGGGTAAGCGGCCGGCAGCTGTGCTCGTGCAAACTGCGCAGCTGTGCTAGCGCTTCACGCACATACACACACGCGCGTGCTCACGGACGAGCGAAGCCTTCGCTCGACCTTCCGCCACAGCTCTTCGAACCATACGAGAGGCGCTGCCGTTCATCGCTGTTTGCTTCCCATAGTTGTTTTATTCATACTTATCTTTTAATGGCCTCCCAATAGAGGGCGCTGCAGCCGAGCTGAACCGTGTCTGGCTGAGCAAGCGACTGAAGCACGTTCGGGGGCCTCGCAAAATTGGCCTAATCAGATCGTATAATCGTGTTTACAGAAGCAGACCGACAGGCACTCCGTTAGACAGATACGGCTGGGCACGGAGCTAATTTGTAGGCGTTTTTTATTTATTTTATTTCTTTAAATTTTCGGTTCCCAGCCTCTGCGAGCCTCGATGATTTATCGGCTTCCAGTGAACCCTATTCGTTCAGCTGTATTTAAGAATACAAACAACAAAAAAAACGAGATCATTAGCTGAGTGATTTGCTTGAACAGATTCTCCGAGCACGTCAGACTGCCTTTCTCTGATCATGCGCAGTAGGGTTAAAGAATACTCGCTCGTAAAAAAAAAATGGCTGTTTGAGTAGGACTTCTGTATAAACTCGACGCGAACATCAAAACAAATGTCGTCCGTCAGCCCTACCTATCGTTCCAACTGCTTCAGCTGGCTATAAATGTTGAACTAAATTCTATGAACGTCTGTCCTGGCTGGAGCTAAGCGACTTTAATGAAGCCTTTGGTTGCGCTGTGCCTTGCAGGCGCACAAGCGATAAGCCCTTCCATAAAGAGCGCTCCCGATCGGGTTTGCATAATCACTTACGCCTAGCAGAGCACTGCTTCAAAAATGATCACCAATGCCTAAGTTTCCTTTTATGTTTTCGCTTCTTAATAGGATAGCCTCCATTTTGAGTCGCCTACACCATTCTGATGTAAATCAACAGACAATAGCTGTACACGCGATTACTCGCTTAATTTCACGAAGTAATCTGGTTGGGAGGAACGCATCAATGTAAAACAATTAAAAAAACGCCATCCCGTTTCTGCTACTGTCTTTTAGAGACTATCTTCATTTGCACGTGCTCTTTTTTCTATTTTTTTTCTTTAACAGCCACTGGGCCAACCAGCCGATCTTGTAGCAACAGCGAAGTCATGGAGCTAATAGTCTGTTAAGAACAAAAAAAAATAATTCTGAAAGCCGGGCTCGTTTCTTTTTTTTCATTGAGATTATGACTCCACGCCGGCTTAATCAAATTTTACCAGCAAAACGATAAAAATAAACGGGAAAGAAGAAACGTAAAGAAAAGCTTAACCTGAATGTAGATTACGAGAAACACTGGAGTGCTTAACTCAGGAAGTAAGTCGGCAGCCCGAAAAATCCCGTTTAGCTGGTACGCAGATTGGACTAGCTGCACATAATGACTTTAACGATTAGGTTTTTTAAGCTTCGCTCACATTCAAAAGCCTGAAATAACGGCGCACATTAGGCTTCGAATCTATCATTCGTACTGAAAAAAAATTAAGCATCAAAGGTGAAGATATAAGTATAACGCTGTCTAGATTGATGATGTTACGCATACACTGAACACTTGATTTCCTGTCAAAGATGTTTTCACCGCTATAACTATTAAATAGAGCAGTCATGAAACAAAGGCAGTAAAACAATAACAAGCCATGAAACAAGAAATAAAAAGAAAAAAGATGCCGGCACCGTCTGGAAGACGTTGAAATAACGAGCGTTAGCTGTTTGGTTTACTAGAATTGATATGAATGAGGTTAAAGTGAGGTATACCAATGGAAATACGAATTTGACATCTTGGATTTATAAGTGATGCTAATACGTCACCAAGCAATCACCAATTGGGTTGCTATATCGATTTACTATGGGGGCCGCCATCCTGAATTCCTCGGACTTGGAAAATTCCACGCCGAAGGGAGGTGGTAGCAGACCCCCAGAAATCGAGAAACGTGACGAGTTAACATAAACACGACTGCCGCACATAAACACGGTCCAGTAGGAACCGTTCTAAAGGCGAAGTAGCTTCGCGCGTTATTATACAAGCCGGCTCTTCTTAACGCTCTTTCTTCAGCTTTTTTTTTTTTTGCCGTTTAGTTCCATTCAGGGCGACGACCAAGTGGTACAGGTCTCCGTCTCACCACAGCGGAGCAGACGGCCTCCACCGCCTCCAAATCGCAGATGGAGCTGCGTCTCCGTTGGTAGGGCATGCTGGCGACGCCGGTGGCGCTGGAGCTATTAAACACCACAGCGGTGGTGGTGGTGGTGCCCGGGATCGGGTCTTGAGCCCCAGGGGGTAGAAGACACGCCGCCTCAACGGCCGCTCGGACTTCAGCGGCCGCTGGCTGCTGCTCGCTCGCTGAACGATTAGGCCCCGAATACGTGCGCCGTGAAATAAAGAGAGAGAGAGAGAGAGAAAAGAGAATCGTCCGTTCGTCCTTCTTTCATTTCCTCGATTCCCTCTTCGTTTGATCTCTTTTCTTTTTTTTCCTTCCTCCACGCCCACCAAACAGAGCGAGCGCCGTGAGCAGCGCGCCGGCGGCTTTCACGATCCTCACACTTTCTCTTGCGAGCGCTCGAACGGGAAGGCGTCGTCGCGACTTTAACTTTTTATTTGCAGTTTTTTTTTTTTTCAGAGCGGAGCTGTAGCCGAATCCGCTGAATAAGGCATGAGGGGCGACGGATAGCCACAAAGTGTGTAGATGTAGGTGAAGGGCGAAGAAAATTTCACTGCTGTTAATGCGGCGAGACGGACCGATAGCTGGGATTTTTTTTTTTTTACGGGAAGAAAAACATGCTCTCGAAACTAGAATTTCGCTTACGTTTTCTTTTAGATTACCTTATTTTTTTCATTTTCAATGCTTTTTTATTTTAATTTACGCTCTTGTCCAGTTTCTGCGCTAGGAAATTGTTTCGGTGCATAATTTTAAACTGTCGATAACGACCGTGCTTAGCTGCAATCAAAACACCGCACTTCGATAGCGGTCCTCGAATAACGGAATTTGCATGGTGCTGGCCTCGCATCAAGAAGCGACCGCCCACTTTCTTAGCTGTGCCCATTAGTTTTTCGAACAAAACCCGATGGCAAATGTACGGATCACCCAAAAAAATACCGCTTTATAACAGGTGTCGGCCCTGCTGGCCATTACGAGATCACCACAACTGGGAAGAAATAATGTCCTTTGCTCGCAACCAGGCCTTAAGCACCGTCGCCGGACAAAAGGCGCATAAAACCGTCTAATTCAAGACAGTACTTGTGCCAATGATGACATTGTCATGAACGCACGTAGTGCATGCGCATGCTTGCTGCCCGAGTCTTTTGAGGAGGGTAAGCCACTCTATTCTAAGAACGGTAGAATGGGAATACGTTATTAACCTTTCACGCTTTCCGGATGTGAAATCGTCCGCATAAAGTTCCTGCTCAACAACAACAAAAAAGTAATTGGAATCGAATAAAATAGAATATTAAAAAAAAGAGGCCGCCCGGACACTCGGCTTCGAGGGGATTTTCTTTTCTTAGAAATAAATCTATTATTGACCGGTCGCGTAGCGAAGCCCGACATTCTGGCCCGGACGGGTTCGAGCCCGAATGCTTCTTGGCCGCTTACAAAGAAAGACGGAGTGCTGCCGCTAATGGGCTCTCGGCCGTGCTAAAAAATGCACTCCCCCAGCTAGCATAGCGGTGTATAGAAACTAGGCACACCTGAGACCCCGGCTGAGAGCGGAAAAAAAAAAGCTAGCCGCCGAAAGAACAGCACTCTAGCTCCCAAGACTGAGAAGAGGTTCGCGTCCATCAAAAGGCTTCAATACCAGGAGCCAGAAACCGTACGGAGGAACTAAAGGTTGTGGCACTGACGAGGCTTACTGCGTCTTGTTATATACATGGTATGGCCCCGCCGTTAGCTCTCTGTCCCGTACTTGCGGATGCTTGGAAAAGAGGAAGGTACTTCTCCCAATCCTCGAGGCGCAATTGGGACCAGGGGCAACCAATAAAACAATAGCGAGAACAGCGCAGAGCTCAAACCTAAGGCCGGAACACCGACAAACTCTGTCCGAGTGCTTGTTCTTGTCCTCGAAAGCAAGCACTCCGGATTGTAGTTAGCTCTTCCGACCGGAAATGGCCACCTGCGCTCACGGGCGTCGTTCTGTTTGGTGGGCGAAGCATACGCTGCTACGCAACTACAAACCAAAAAAATGAACAGATATATACTTCACGGCACGCGGCTTTTTGACTGACCTGTCTTTTCCTGGAAACAACGGGAACGATTCTTCTTTTTGCAACTGGTCGCAGAGAACGGCTTGGCCCCCGCAAACACACAACGGAGCACTTTCTTCGACGCCTAAGTACTTCTTCGCGTCTCCCCCTTGTTGTCCGGGAAAGCGCCAGACCAGCGGGCAGAAGACGCACCGGCGAGCACTGGGTCTCGCAACTAGCTGACGTGAACGAAGAATACGTAAGAGGGGGGGAGGACGAACTGATCCCGCGAGCTGCCAACGGTGAAGAATGTAGAAGAAAAGAAGCGACGAAACAGAAACGAGAACGAAAGAAAAGAAAGAATTCTTGGCTCGGACCCGAACTGTGGTGGCAGTGAGGAGGCTTTCTTTCTTGAGACTGGAGAAGAGGTGTGCGGGGAAAATGACGTTTTAGTGGAGAGAAAGGACAAGACAGCGGGTGAAGAATTTAACGGACCCAGAAACAAACAAACCAACCAAAAAGAAGTAGAAGGCGAAAAGAAAGGGTTCACTTTCTCTCGACTAGTTGCGAGAACAATGGCACAGATTTCGAGCCCCGCGTCAGAGTGTCCGTGTCTCCAAGCGCGCTTCGCTTTGTTGCAAGTTCGACTTCACTGCTCCTGTTCGGTTTAATCAGCCCCCTTTGTGCCACTCCTCCTCCTCCTCTTCCCCCGTGGCGCAGGACAATATATTTTCTTTATTTGTGCTTTAAACTTCCCTTACACCCTTGAGCTGAGACGCAATTTTCACACGTGCCAAATTCACCTCCTCCTCATCCGACAGCATACCAGGGTGCCCGCCGTCTACTGAACAGGCCTCAAGCTTCGGGGTCAAAATACCGGGGAAGTTCGGAGACAGGTCATCGCGTCGCAGAAGAGAAGAAAAAAAAACGAAGAAAAACTTTGGGTACAATTAACGCACCTTCAGAGTGGAATGCGACATCATTAGAGATCCCCACTGCTGCTGCGTTGGTTTTTGAGCTTTCTTTTTTCTTGACTGCTCCTCTGACACTCGCCAGCATTTAATCAGTCCACTTCAATCACACAGCTTAATCAGCAGATGAGGTCACTAGGTCGCGTGACCCCTTCAATCCGGTGGGCCGGTTGCCACCTGCCACCGTGAGTACGTTGTGATGAAGTCACAAGGTCACGTGACCTCTCCCGACCAATCATCAGTTGAATTTCCACCTGCCACGGTGGGCACGTTGCTCACAATCCAGCGGCGGGCCGGTTGCTACCTGTCTTGGGATGACGGCACAAGGTCACGTGACCTCTCGACCAATCGAGGCATTTCGTCTCGTACATCGGCGGGGTTCGGCGCGACGAGAACTCTAATGATATCGCATTAAAACAAGCGAAAGCGAAGGTTGTACACGACTGTGAGTGTAGCCAAAGTGCAAAGGGGCGGGAGGAGCAACGGCATAAAAAAAGATAAAAAAAGCAAGAAAGCAACAACCAGAAAGCCATCCAATTAACGAGAAAACGGAGGCACGTGCGCGACTCGAACTCCTTTCTAAAAATGTACGCGCCGTAGCCCGAGACCCAGTCGCGTACTACGCGCAGTGGGAGAACCGTGGCGAAAAAAAAAAAAAAAACAAGCGCGCCCGAAACCTGTCAGAGAAAAGACGAACCGTGCGTGCGAGTGCGCCGAACAAATCCGTGCCAAATGACCGGCGAAGACACGATAATAAGGGAGAACAATCAGCAGTCGAGGAGGGCCGCCCGCCTTGGCGGGGGAGTATGTAACGAGGCGGCCTAGGGAGTCTGCGACGCAAAAAGAGAAGACATTCGGCGCATGGCCAATCCCACGAAAGAACAAACGAACGAACGAAGAAATGAACGAACGAAGAAACGTACGCGACGAGGAGGAATATATAGGCGAGGCATTTTCGTTCTACGGGGGTCCGCGCGCTTTCCAGTGGCGGGTCGCGCAACGCACGCATCGTGAAGACTGCCTTCGTCGCCCTCGCGTCCACTAAGGCGGGAGCAAAGCCGCGCGGTGCTAACGCAGGAAGAAGTAGAAAACTTCATCAAGTTCCCGCCCTAAATCCGGGACCAACCCAGTCACCCTCTGTACCGAGGGACACCACGGCACCGAACACGAACGCGTGCATGGACCCATTTATTCGCGTCCTCCAACGTGCGCTGTGTGTACCAGAACGCTTCTCTTTCCCTCGCAACGTGGTGGTTTAGGTGTCCACTAATTGTGAGTTATTTGTTTACTCATTTATTTCTTCGTTTATGTAATATTTTTTTTTACTTCCTTTAGGTGATCCATTCAACTGCTTTATTTATTTAGCGATTAGTTGCGTTACTCTAACAACCAAAGCTCTGTGAAGGCCGTCGAGTGGTAACACTGAGTTGCCATGTTTTTTTCCTTTAGTCCTAACCTTCCCCACCCTCCCTTCCATCTATCGTCGGAGACAACTCAAGAACGAAGCGGCAAATGCCCCTGAAAGGAGTCTTTCCAGCCAAAGTTCCAGCTCGAGCGCAGCGCTTCTCGCTGTCTCCTGAGATTCCCTTCTACGCCTCGGCTCGGAAAAGGTCGCGCAAAGGCACAGAAGAGAGTAGGAAAAAAGAGGAGGGGGAGGAAAAAGGCGAGGTGGAAAGGAGGCTGCATGCAGCCTTTGACAGCGTTTGGCAGAATACGGCGGGACGGTCGGGTCCTGCGCTCCTGTCCCAACCCGACGCGTCCCGCTGTCAGGAGCCCAGCGGGAAAGCCGAAAGACGGTTACGCACTCGGCGTCGTCACTACTGGCCCGTCCACGTCAGCGGTTTGAGTGATCGAGCCGAGAAAAGAAAAATAAAGCAAAGCGGGTGCTGGAACCAACACACGACTCTAGACGGCGCGTGCGTTCAGTAAGCGTGAACGTGGATCGACGACTACGCAGCAGCCGCTGTCCGAAGTAACTGTGTCACCGCGGCCTCGAGACGTCGCTCACGTGCTCACAACGCTCGCAGAAGTTACGGCGCCGGCGGCGAGTCGACGTACGGGCGGAGTTCCGAAGACGCCGCCGCTATTCGGGCGAATCAGCGCTGTGAACGCCGGGACTGCAGTACAAGCACAGGTATTGTGACAGGTGCAGCAATTTTTGCCCTCAAGTCTCGCTACTCGTTCGGCCGAGTGCCCGAAGCCACCCTAGAACTGAAACTGGAGCCCCTGTCAAGTTTTGTGTCGCCTGTACGACAGGAGATGACCTCGATTAATTAATTGCTCAGACATTCCTTCTGACGTCACGTCATCACAGTGACAGTGCTTCCCGCGATGTTGTGGAAAACCGGGCGAAGCGCATTTACGAAGTGATGCCAGTTTGAGCGGTTCTAACCCCCCCCCCCCCCCCTTCCATATTGGCGAGCGTGCGAATGACAAGGCAGTCACCGACACGGCTGACTCACCGGCGATTTCGGAGCGCGGACTTGATATACACGACCAAGACCACTCACTTCAGAAAACTTACTGTACGGAGACAGCACGCATCACTAGCCGAGCACGGCACTCGAAGTCCGGTAAAGATTGTTCAAGGAGCAGCTGCGCGGTGAAGCGTATTTCAGATACGGAATGTGCTCACTTCTGTGAATTTACAGCGATGCGACCTTGGTGAAGAACGCAACGTAGCTGCAAGGACGAATGGATGCAATCGTTTAAGTTTGCACGAGCGGTCTGTGAACTTTTTACGGCAAGTGTCCCTGAGGGATACCATTTCACATCTGGCAATTTTGCACACGTTCAAGGGGACTCGGCAGCAGACACATACACGTTTGACTCCGTCAGGGCACCGTAAGTCACGAAGAGTCACTCACGCAAGCTGCTACGCGTGCTCCAATAGGTTTAGGTGCGCTGCGCAACGACAATCCACCCACGCGTCTATAGACCGGCGTAGACTGGAAACAGGTGTGACACAAGAGCAGCAAGCCTGACGTCTCCCTTACGATGTCCCTGCTCCGAACGCTGACCGATGCGGTCGAGAACCTTGCTTCTGCCGTGACATTATATACTGCCTTCGACAAAGTGCATATCCCGGCAAACTGTGAGGCATCGCCCGAGTAAGGCGAATGACAAAAAGCAAGAACCAACGAAATATTCCGCCGTGGACTTACAACGGATGCTTAGGTAAGTTTCATCTGACATAAGTTGTAGTCCAACACAAATGTAGCTTTATCCTCTCTCCCGCGCTGCTGTCTAGCAGCTGAGCATCAGTCGTTTGCACCACGACGCGATTATCATAACTCACGCGGATTCGGAGCTCTGGTGCAGATAACTATGAGACAATAACGGTATATGTATTCTTTAAACCCGCTCAAAAAGTGTTAAAGAATTACCCGGTAGTTGCGATGCTTATACTGCACTACAGTGCAAACACCGAACCCGCAGTCTTGCAAAATAGTAACATGTCGGAACAAAACAGTACAGCGTTAATGTGGGTCGCGTTACGCTATCGATGCGATAGCTGCATTACATTATCGGGTGCTCTACTTGCATCGCAGGCCGGACATGCGCAGTTCGCAGTCGAACGGGAGCGATACCGATACTGGCGCGGTACAGGTGTAGAGAGGTAACAGTGCGGTAAGCCTCTGCATTGCTGGTGCATGGAATTTTCACACAACGGCGCGCGAAAAAGTGGGCGTGGCTCTTGGCTTCCCGCATAGATCGACAAACACACTCTTTCGCAACTGCGCCAGCGCGCAAAAGAACACCGGCGTCGCCGCTGACGCGGTTGCTGCTGCCGCTGCTGCTCGAGTTAAAACATCAAAGCATTAAATAGAAATAAAGCGTCATTTCTCTGCGCACGGCACCATGCTCAACAAAGAGCTCGCGACGAAGCAGAGCTCAGCTGGAAAATGGCAATGCATAACCGCGCACATGTATACAGAAACTCGCACTGCAAAGCATGGCAAGCCGCAAAACCCGAGACGGTAGAAATGCCTCGGAAAATGTCAGCCACTGTCGCGCCGAAGCGCTCTAACAAAGTCTTAGGTGCTTGAAGGGCGAAGAAGCGCTCTTAGCACAAAACGCTGGCGCTACGATATTTGCCGTACAAAAGCGCACTGTGTTCTTCGCTCAAGCTCAGTGGAGAGGCTATCTATACCTATACTAGGTACAGTCTTTGTCAAAAATATGCAGGCCAAAGGGCTTGCTTCCAAGCAGTGTAGCGGGGCTTTTATTGAGCACATTTGACAGTCCTAAGCATGGGAGGTTTGAGGACTCGAGTTTCTCCCGCCTTCGTGAGATTAGGGTCGCTGAGTATGCAAGATGAGCCGCCCTGGAGAACTCAGAATCAGAGCCCTCGGACTGCATACTTTTGACAAAGACTGTAGACGAAATAAGCACCTCCCTCTCAGGCTGCCTTCACGAGGCGTCTACCGTTTCGTATCTGTGAAAGGAACGCGCCAGGCAGCGCCTCTGCAAAACTTGCCGTTAAAGCGCGTAATTCCGCGTGCAAGCGTTTTTTTTTCTTTCCTAAACCGTGTTTTCCCTGGGGGGAGGGGCGGGCCCGCACGAAGTAACTTTTTACGCATCTTTTTTTTAGCGCAGCCTGTCTGGAGAAGGGTTCGACCTCGTGTATAAAAACAAATGGGTGAGTATTTCTAGCAACAACTGCCTTCTAGTTTCGCTCACAATAACCACTTCTGGCGGCCCTTTTAGCGCTTCGACTAAACGGCGAGGGGAGTTTGAGCACAAATTTATCAAAACGGAAATAATTAAAACGCAGCCAATATTAGGAGGGGGCAGATCCTGGATTCGTTGTGCTAGCATAAAAGGGGTCACACTTCAACGGCACAGTCTCTCGTTTTTGTTTCGTTTTCCTTTTTTTAAATTTTTCTCGGGCCGGATACGCAAACGCTGTCTCTACGAGAGAGAGACCCTCCCACACAGAGTGGGCGACCGGATGTGACGTCAGGCCATGCAGTGTGGTCTCGAGCGCAGCGTTTCCGAAAGCCTGTGCTGAGCGATGGGCCAACCGCTCTACTGAAATACTTCAGAGCTAAGAGCTGGAAGCTCTAGACGTTTCTACAGAGTTTCGCCGGCGCGGGGTTACGCTGCGAGAAGATCCCAGACACGGCTTGGTGCCAGCTTCGGTCGAGCATCAACTGGCATTTTTTTTTTCACTTCATTTGCTGACAGAGAACGTAAACGATCGTTCGCAACACTCCCCTGACCAGCTAGTTTGCTTGCAGGCTCTGCAGTGCGGGTAATATACAGGGTGTTTCATTTTAGTCGATACTTATGCGAGGCTAATAACAGCACTTTGAGCAATTAAAATAAGCAAACATATTCGAACGAGATAACCGCCTGGCCAGATAAACCAGCTTCAAAGGCGGCGCTTCGCAGCTATTACGATATTTGCGTTAATGTTTTTTTTTTAAATCCACACTGAATGAAACGAAACACCCTGCATAACAACCACATAACACACGAAAACACTAAATGGAGAAGAGAGCTTCTCCCCTCAAATCTTCAGCTTCGGAGAGCGGGGCTGTTCGATATAGCTGCACTCCATAAAACCAACAGCAAAAACCGCTTTCCAGGGAACTCTTGAAAGCATGCTACATCATACAACTCAGTGTCAAGCTATGACGGACCCTATGCAATGCTTACGAGCACACTGCATCCGTTGCATCTGACAGCTCGTGACAGCGTACACAGTACAGCTACGGCTTGCTACGACAACGCAAGCAGAGTGGCTGGCGAACGTTTACGCAAGACGGTCTAGACCTTCAAGACGCGACGCTATAAAGACGTGAAGGCCACAAAGAGAGACAGAGAAACGTAGACGCCGTTTTTACCTTGCTCGACATCTTATCCGGGGGATCACCGTTCATGGCTGGGTGTTCAGGTGAGACAGCGGCGCGTCCACGCCGGTGCCAAACACGAGGGGACCAAACACCCAAGAGGGGAAAAAAAAGAAGGGGTTCTATCACTTCGCTCCAGCGGACGATGAGTCAATGGCCTTGGCAGTGTCACCCGCGGAGCCAATGGTGGTCTTGGTCAGTGAAGGGCAAGCAGACGCTCTGGACGAACACCGGTAAGGTGGTTTCCAGCCGTGTTTCCAGCGGGGACAATGAGAAAGAGGAAACAAACTTTCCCTTTTCGTCGCTCGTTGGTAAGACGATCGCGGACACAGAGAAAACTCAAGCACTCCCAAACAACAGGACGATGCGAGGAGACAACTTAGCCCCCTCACACGGACGTCGCGGGATACTCGGGAATGTGGCAAGAACTGGTACTAACAGACCTCTTTCACACAATTTCTGAAAGTAAGTCGGTTTTTCGGCGCCGGCGGTGGTGCTGTGCGGCGAGGACCGGCTTCGAGACGACGGTGGCACAGGAGAGCGGGCGGGCGGCGTCACCACACAACACAACGATTTGGAAAAAAAAAATTAAAAAGAAGGAATGCAGAAATTGGGCAGCACGAAAACGGGGAGAAACAAAGTACCGTCGCTTCGGAAGGCAATCGAAAGTAAGCGAAGCACAGAATAATAATATGAAGAACAAGGAGCGCGACGCTGTAGAGCGTGCGGTTCTCCCCTGGCACACACGGCACACGCCGGAGCAGTCGGCCAAAACGCGCTTTGACGCGGCGGCGAACGGCGTAAGCGCGCGCCCCTTCCCTCCCTCCTTTCTCCTCCCCTACACTATCGCTCACCCTTCTCCCCGCACAGCAAAACAGCTTCCCCCGGCCGCCGCGCAGGAAGCGCGCAGCGCTGCCGTAGCACGCTCAATAGGCGGGACCGCCGGCGGCGCCACTGGCGCCTGACGTCACATCCGATCTTTTCTTTAGAGGCCTCCTCTCCACTCCGTTGTTTTTCGCTGACGAGCGCGCGGCTGCGAAGCGTCGTTCTTTTTATTCCGCACGTCTCTCTTTCTTCCTTTCTTTCCCTCCTTCCTTCTTTCTTTGTCATTCTCGAAATAAACATATGCATGCCCACTTTTCGCACGGCCGGTTCTTTTATGCGAGCGCGTTTGCATTTTTCAGTGGACGAGGTGTTGATGAAGAAGGCCTGGCCATACGTATACGTACATTCAGAGGGGGGAAAAAATACGGCGCGGATGCGAACACAGCAGCTGCGTTTGAATTGTGAGCGATAATCGCAGTCGAGCGCGTGCCTTGAAAAGCGCGCAATGCATCGAGGCGAAAAGACGATGGGCCTTTTTTCTTCATAGCAAGGCGAACAGCTTCTTCGAATAGAAGTGTATAGTTCCGGAGGGGGACGGTTGAGCGGTCAGCTAATTTGCGACGCCAGTAAAAACCGCGACGACTCATTCGGATTCGCCCAAGCGATGCCATTGGATGCCGAACATCCGTGCAGGGTTTTTTATTCTGCTTTTTTTCATCAGCGACAGCGTTGTTGCTTAAAAGAAGCGCGGCCGAGGTTTCTTAAATACCCTGCACGGCCAAAGCAGGCTCTGTATAAGGGAATCAAAGTGGATGCTCTTCGTCTGCCTGAATGCAATGTATCAAGCTTCGTCCAAATCCCTAACCGCGATTGCAGAGAAAACAAAATCCAGTAATCAGAAGAATGCAGAGGCGAATTCATACACCCAAATATCGACGAAGGCCGCTTTGACCACTGCGCGATGCGGGTTGGTCACTGTTGCCTAATCTGCTTTGGTTGCCCGATTTCGCTTTAGTATTAATCGGCGGTGACGAACGCTGGAGTCATGTTTGATTGTTGATTCAGTTACACTTCAATCAGTCGCCTTCATGATGCCCGCGTCTAATCAAGGTGAGTAGATAACGGGTAGTGAAATGAACGCACCACAAGACACAGACAAGGCCAATAAACTATAGTTCCGAGTTTGTTTTTAGTGAGACCACTTCAGGAGCCTCCAGTGACGACAGCATTTCTCGTGAACGAATTGTCTTCAAGAAAAGCGGCCCATTTTAGTGGCATGAGTTAATTGGTCTTAAGTCTTCGCTGACATTGTAATGTGCGCGTCCGAATACCAAAACATGCTCAGCATAAGCGTGCTCATCATGCTGCAAATGCCCACCCACACGTCCGCATGCTTATGGCTATTCCCCCATTTTTAATCGAGCTTTAAACTTAGTTTCATTCCTGTTCGTTGCGTCTTCCTTTTTGATGTAAGCGGCCTCAGCGTCGACGCCAAGATCCGCATCGGCTTTTCTGTCTCCTCGTGACATGCGGAAAAACAAACAAAAAGAAATGAAAAGCCGAAAGAAAGAGAAAGGCGCACCTGTCGTGGGAAAGCTGGAGTGCGTTTGTTTACCCTGGCCCAGCAGAACCGGCGGACCGCGAGAGATCTCGGGCCCCCGTAGTATATAGAAAGCGGCGGCGGCGGGCTAATACTGAGCTCGGGGCTCTAAAATTAAACGAGACTGCGCGAGAGCAGAGGGGCCCCGAGACGAGAACGAGCGAGGAAGAGGAAGGAGAGAGGAATAATAGTGGGAAGGAGGTGCGAGCCAGAAAGATTTCAACAAGAAAAACTCCTCGCACCGTCACCAGCAGTGGTAGTCGGCACGGCGCGCGCGTGTGCGATGGATGACTCGCGTGATCGGAGATGCCATCCCGTCTCCTTCACAGTCTGACGGCAGCGCAAGGGGGGGGGGGGGGGGGGGGGAGCGAAGTCCCGGGGATCGGGATATATAGACACCCACCGAGAAATATATAAATAGCGAGTTGCTCTACAGAGATGCCGGCTCTCAGTGGCGGAGGGCTCTTTTGAGCTCGCCACACGTGCGCCATTGAGATCGTATTTTGACTTATCTCCTTCCACACGGTGGAGCGAAAGTCTCACATGATGACTGGAGTTTTTGACGAGCTTCACTGAGCGCTGTGAGCAAATAAGGAACCCGAGTCATTAAAGCTGCTTCGCGCATGTGTACACACGGCTGGCAAATTGGCGGCAAGCCGACACGCTCCGACATTTGAGAATGCGGCGCCCATTACTCTCAGGCCAACAGTTACGGGGTAGCCGAGAGTCTGATGAAGTGAAGGATTCAGAAAGTTTGCTCGATCAACGTGACCGCGGGTGGCGCTAAGGAGAATTAGCGGCAAGTGTTTTCGGTTGATCAAGGAGTTCTCGCGCACAGATACAAACTCAGCGGTGTCTGCTTGACACCGGAGGAAAAACTATCAGCGCTTTATTCTTCGCCCCGTACTCCCCTATATCTCTCTCCACCTCTCTTTCGATAAAAAAAAAACGATAAGAGATAAGCGAGCTCCGTCACTAAGAGACAAGATCTCGCGACGACAGCGCTAAAGTAAACAAGCAGGAATCCAAGGCACGAACCGCCAAAAAGTGTGTATGTGTGTGTGTGGGGGGTCGTATCTGCTCAAGAGCTGCGTCACCGAAGTGTGGGAGAGGATAAAGGGGGAGGAGGAAAGGCGACGGCTCCCGGAAGCCAGCTCTCGGAATCTGTTCTCCGGTCCCGGATAGGCCGCTTTTACCGCCCAAAATATAAGAGGGCCCTTCAACTTCCCCTCCACTACACTCTTCCCTTCCCGCCTTCCGGTCGCCCCCTCTCCACCCGCACCCTCCCCTGGAACGATGCTTTTAGCCGAGACGGCACACTGCGGCAGAGATAAGACCGGCGCGCATAAGCAGCGCTTATCGGCTCGATTTCAGGTCGCGCCAAGACCGAGCACCTCGCACTCAGGGTGCGAAGATAGCAGAGTGCAACTAACCAAACTAGAACTAAACAGCAAAAAAAAAAAACATCCGCCGGTCAGCCCCGTGGTAATGAGACAATCCACACTAGGCTGGTGTCCGGCGTGACAGGCGAAGTGAAGGTAAATGGGCAAGGAGGGAGGGGAGGGATGGATAAAGATGCACGAGAGAGAAAGTGATGGAAGGAGGGAGAGAGGCACAGTGCTGACGAAGATTTCACGGAACGCCACATGTAAAGCAGGCTATTAAAAAAGAGAGATAGAGGGCGCTTCCTTTCATTTATTAATGTATTATATACTAGCTTAATCCGGATTCAGTAAAACCAGTTGGGTGTCACACCGGTCGCCGTGCTAGAAGCACGATGCTACGATCAGGAGACCGCAGCGGTGGCGAAGTTGTTGAGCATCCGCCTCGCATGCGGGAGGTGCGGGGTTCGATCCCCAGTGCATGGCGCCGGGTACCCACCGGTGATACAATGGGTACAAGCTTTCCCCTGGTCTGGTGCTCGGCTTATTTAGGGTGACATGCTTGGGAAATTGGTCTTTGACCCCACCTTGAGAAAAAGGAACTACCTTGCGTCATGGCGCTCTTTGGCCCTAGAACCCCTAGCGCCATGAAAATCCATCATCATCATCAGATGCTACGATAAGGTGTGCTGGTATAAATATTACCTGAAACGCAATAGGCCAGCAAGCTAGACGAAAACGACCACTATTATGTAATCACTGTAATATGTTATCGGTGAGTTGCTTAAAAAATGTACTTCACCTGCGTCATAAAAACAGAGTCCATTTCTGAGCGTTATTTCGTTTCATAAACTTGAGCGCGTTCAGTTTGACCGAAGTGAGTTCCACAGAAATTTCAGTGCCGACAATTGAGGAGAAAAGTGGCGCCAGTGATCCAGGAGCTGCTGTTACGATGGTGCCTACGAACAAGGCAGCTCGGCAGAATGCAAAGAGGAAGCATCAGCGAGCTACGGAGACGGAAGAAGAACGAGAAGCTTCGCAATCACCAGGCTTAACCAAGCTAAGCCACGGCCGTTTCTTTGTAGTGTATTGTGTCTATGGGTGTAATTCATGCTTCGAAGCAATTCAGAAGTGCCAATGCAGCGGAGCAAAGAAGCTGCGCGTTTTTGCTCGGAATCAAATCCAAGAACGAGTAGAAGTACAATAAATGCGTCGGCAACGTGCATTTCACTCGGCGCGAACAACAAAGAGGCAGGAAAGGCGCTCGGCACATTCGGGGAAAAAGAGAGCACAAACAAGTTGTATATCGTTTGAAAACAACACAGCACATAAACTCTGAACGACAAAACGGCCGCACGGATTTCCACTCGTAGGAAACGCGCAGAGCGGCGGGCAAAGTGCGGCAATAAATAAACAATAGCATACGCGCCGTTACGGAGGACACGCGCGCACAGCTGGCAACAAAATGCAGAGCATGCGAATGGCCCGCAAAACAGTCGCGCGCGCTGCACACAACGATCTCCAACAACGACTGGCCCGTGCCGTCTTGGTGGTTGAATTTTTTTTTTGCCCAAGTTATTTTTAAAGAATGGCGCCGGCGCTGTGTGGTGCCAGGGAAAACGATAAATACGATAGATGTTGAAAAGAAAAAAAAACTGCAAGCCGAGAGGGAGACGACCTGATTTCCACGCAAGCCGAAGGATGCAAAGATGCACATTCCCGTCCTCCCCATTCTCGGTTATCCCTTAATGTTCCCTAACCTTACTAAAACAGTAGTAGCTTGGCACGAATATCGTGACTAGAAGTACAAAGTGGTCGCAGGCTCGTTGTTCAACCGACCACCAAAAAAAATAATTAAATGAAGAGGGCAATAAAATAAATGAAAGAAAAAAGAAGAAGGTCGTTGTCGGAATGTTTGGGGTGATGTATACCGGTGGCGATAGTCTAAAGCGAGGCTGCCAAATTATCGCCTCTTTAACCGAAACATTCAACAGTATACGAACGTGAAATTTCGCAAGCGAACGAAAAGAAAAAAAACGTTTCCTTCTCTTCGTCTTTCCTCCTCACATGTATGCTCGTCACGCGGTGGGAAACTCTGACAGACACACGGTGCCGCACTGTTTCCTTTTTTTTTCCTTGCGCCTGTGAGGAAAAAAACGCACAAAAACGAACTAGCAAGAAGAAAAATGTACGCGTTCCGCATGTTCGAACATAAGCTGTACTGCGAAGCGGCCTATTGAATGCAAATGCTCGCAACGGAGAGATGATCTTTAGACGGGCGAATAGAATAAGTAATGGCTATACGGCACAGCGTCGAACGGGGACAGGCTTGACATAAGCCGGCTAGTTCCCCGGGAAAATAAATAGGATTGGAGAATAGGGTATATTCGAAAATTTTTATTCCGATTCATTCTCCTAGCGGCTCTGCTCATTCAAGCAGAATATCATCCGCGCGTCAGGCTTTTACGGCTCCTACGCGAAGGCAGCGTCGCGAAACCGTTAGTCTCTTTTCCGGTTTTTCTTGAACGGACTCCGAAGCGAGCGGTTCATATCGCGTGCGGCTGAAAAGTTAAAAAAAACAACACGAAAATAGCCTTATAATGTCTGCGTGCAGCTATGGCCGAGATGGACGACAGAGAACACACGGCAGCTTTGACGACACTTAGAGACAGGCAAAAAAAAAAAAAGAAACAGAATTGGCCTTCGGACGAAAGTCACATGTATGTAGAGGCCGAAACAACACAAAATACGGAGCCGTCTTGCTTGGAAAGCCAAAAATAGATAACAAGGAAATAAAGCCAAGAAGTTGAAGAATTGTCGCACAGACCGTGTAAGCTCCTTTTCTAGGAAATATAGCGAAAGCGTATTCCAGATGGCCTTTTTCTAGACGCCCGTAGTAGACTGTTATTTTTTTCCCGCGACGAGACGTTTTTATAAGCTGAGCAATCTGCTGCCAGGCGTCCAAGATGACAATAAAAAGAAAAAAAAGAGCCAAGCGTTTCGAGACAGCGCGCCTCCCAGTGACGGCAGCAGAATAAAGATTACAAGAAAGGCTAAACGTAGAGGTCATTCAATATATGTATGGAAGCGCTAGACTGGGAACGAATCGCGGCGATTGCGACGCATCGTCTGTCGCGACGACGCCCCCCGACCCTAAACCAAGCATACTCCGCTTTTTTTTTTGTTCGCCCGCCGCATTCGGCTTCTCCTAATGCACAGCTGTCAAAGGTGAAGCCTGCTTCCCAGGAAAAAAAAAGAAACCCTATAATTCAAACGCGCACACAAGATTGTTGACACGTGAATGTTCGCGACGTTACAATTTTGTATTCGCACGGCGTAAAGAATAAACGACCAAGAAGAGGCCAGGAAGCGTGAAATACGTCTCCTGTTTCGCTCAAAGCGTGTTCGCAATTTTCATCTACAGGCGTGCTAAGTAGAAGCACACTACCTCGTAAAAAGTGTTCGTTTAATGATCAGCCGACAGTGCTAACATGAGAATGATCGAGAAAACGTGCACGCGACTGATCGGAAAGCATTAGCACACCATGCTTTCCCTGCGTTCGGTCTCTAACCAAGCGCATGGGCGTCGATACCCGAACTGTACAGCACATAAGATGTGAGTGACCGTGTGGATGGATGAATGCAACAGTGTAAACACGCGGCGACCTACAGCGAAGCTCCATACACGATCTACTGCTTCATTATAATTCGTACGAAGGCACTCAGTTTTGCACATTTTATTTTATTATTTTAACTACAGCTGTCGTTTATCCACCGTAGCATATACGCTTCTAATTCGCACGCTTTGTGCTCGGGAACAATTTTTTTCCTTAAAATCGTAATTTTCTTCGACGCTGCCCCGCAATATCGATTCTGAGAACTAATGACGCGAACTATACCACTGGAATTCGACCGGCTGCGCCATGTCCGAGTCTCGGAGCAAGCGTCTTCAAATTTTCATCGGCTTGTATTACGACAGTGTACTCGCGCGAATCGAACCGCGAAGACTGTCATCGATCGAACCAAGAGCGAAACGGGGCATCTTCCGAAGAAGCAAAGAAAGTTTAATCGATAAACTGCGGCCATTAAGGCCTGCACCTAATGTGACTCACGCGGAAATTCTTGCAGGTCCCCCAGTCTTCTTAGGAATCGTGAAACAACGGCGGGAAGGTCGATAAGATGTCACCGCGATGCTGCCGAACAGCACAGCGCGATTGCCTCCACGTTAGCATCGATCAGTGTAATTATTGTCATAGATGATGGAGGCATCGCGGTACAGCGTGCGGTGTTATCGGCGTTGAAAGCTCCTTCTTAATGTTTCTGCTCCCACACATCGAATCGAGCCGTCCTACGACACAAAGCGCGTTCTGTTTCCCGCTTCTGAATTTATTTTATCTAGTGTCTTCAGCCACACACTACGATCCACCTAGACGTTTCAATATACACCGGTTCGTCACAATGTCGTCAAGGATTGAGAGAAACGTAAAAAAATGCAACACGTGACACGCACGAGAGAGACTCTAAACAGGGAACTTGTAAACGTGTCAAAAAATACCGCGTTCGATGCTTCGTCGCGTAATTCACCATTTAGCTCTAGTTTTTCGATGCAAAAAATACGGTGGGGCAACATGTTTGCAAATCTCATCACGTTGGACATTATTATCAAAAATGGCTATAAAATCTATACTCTTCGGTCTTAATTCAGAAAGCCATTTAGGAGTTGAATTATGTTGCAATAGATTAGGGTGATTGATGACTTTTTCTAATATTAGACTCGTGCATATTTTAGTAATGTGTTTATTTGAAGCATGGTATCATTTACACTGCCGATGGGCAGGGGTGACATGGAGAATTTGATACAATTTCACAGCATCATCTGCTTCAGTCTCATAATAACGGTCTCGCTGCTGAGAGTTTTGGCTTTTAAAATTTTCGAAAAAGTTGTAAACGCAGTGCCATTACCTTCATTCAGGAGACATGTAGCATAGCAGTATAATGCCGCGCGCAAAAAAAAAATGTTTCAGCGCATCAAAATGCTGCGAACCGGTACATCAATGCTTGATGCGTAGTCCTCCCGAATAGCGCTTTCGATCGGTTACACGGCACTGGAGCATAGGCCGCCGGCGTACATTGGGTAAATTGGCATTGACGATGAAAAAGTTGAAGGCGCGCTTAACAGGCTCCCAGGGCCAGTGGACACCTCAATCGCGCTTTCCGGTGCGTGGCGGTGATGTCCATCTGCAAAAAACTGTGCTGTCGCACAATATTTCGCGCTTAGCAATGCTGAACTGCCAGCCATTTTTTTTTTTTTGCCTGTGGTCATTCAGGAACTTGGAAAGACAAAATGCAAGAATTCGTAGCGCAAGAGAGAAAGAGATAGGAGTAAGCTTTCGAAAAGGAACAAGCGCTAAGCGCGAAACTATGCACGCTCGTGCGCATGCGCAGACGATTCTGCAAGCTAATCTACGGGGACAGGTCCTCACAAGGCCACGTGGGCGGTGACGCAGCCACGTGTAGAGTGCAATAGGAGAGGACGTCGCTGACTACGGCACGTGCAGCTACGCTACACTCGCACGTGCTGGCAAGGAAGGAGGGGCAGTGCGTGACGTGGCATACTACGTCACTTACCAAAACCGGCCACCATGTGAGAAGGGGACGCCGGCGACGACGATTCCGCTCGGAGGTCACGTGACAAGCGTGAAAAGTCAAGCATGGTCACAGTGAGACAACAAACACACGTACACACACGCAGCAACGGAATGCAGCAACAAAACTTTCTCTCCGAGCACAGCTATAAAATTTAACTAAGTAGACCACAAGGACCGCACTCGTCAAGCTCCCAGCCAGCAGCTGGTGAACCGAATTTTCTTTTTCCTCTGCTCTTGCGTTTTTAAAAAGGCTCTTCGAATTAACGAAATTTTCACAAGTAAAAAGAAAAACGATGCTGTCGTAGCCGTTTCCGACTTCACCGTTATCGACTTCATAACCTAAGGATTTTCCAAAAGGGCTAAGTGTTGGAGCAAGGGAACTGGACAAGACACTGAAGCAAGCCCCGTCTGCAAAGTAGCACAATTCTCACAAATTGCACTTGAAGTTATCTTCCACACGTGGCAGCCTGTTTCGACACAGAATATTGCTCCTTAAATTCCTGCATGTAGACATCAACAGTCTAGAGACACACTTGATATCTGTCCCTCATAACCACTGCCTGCTTACTGCAAGCTGACAATGCAGGCGCGCATACACAACAACGGCATTCGACAGTTTAAGCACCATCTAACTAACATGTTAACCTGACGCCAAATAGTCTACCTTAAACAAACGCGGGTGCTCCATGCCTATGGTCAACAACAACAAACCCATACACAGTCGTTAAGGGGTCAAACATTACATACCAACAGCGCTGTCTTAGGCTCTGTATGATTATAATACGAATATATTTTGTCTATATTTGGTTTTCTTACGCTTAAGCCTTATACAAAGGCTACAGTTGCCAGAACCTTTCCAGTGAGAGGAAGCTTTCTAACAAACAAAAAAGGCTCCAATGATACTCTTGGGCCACTCGCACATTTCTAAGCACCCCCAACCACCCCTCCCCTCACAAAGGAAGGATTCTGTGCGCAAAATTTAGGAAAAACGCCTTGCGTTTCATTTGTACAAGACTGCACACACACTACACCGTGTTCGATGTATGCAAGTAATGTATTTAGAATTTAAAAATTGATAGAAAAAAAGGGAGTGAAAAAAGCCACGAAATTCCACCACATTTGCCGGAACGTCGTTCAAGACAGAAGCGAAAGGCGCTGTCAAAGATGGCACCGTGCTCCAATGATAGGTCCCCGCATAGCGCGATGACGCGCCCGGCTCAGCCGTGCGGATTTCACCGGCAGCTGTCACCGCTTCGTAACCGGGCGCCAAAATAAAGACCGAGCGACTTCGGAGCGCGTCGTCCTACAACAGTCCGCGCACACGCTCCCAAGAGGCCCGTGTGCAGAAGATACCGCTGTCTGAATTCTAAACGCTCGCAATGGAACGCCGGCAAAAAAAAACGTCGAGTGTGCGCGAAGACGACGAACAGCGTGACGGCTGCTCCCGACGGGATCGTCAAAAGCACGTTTCCTCTCGGAAAAAAAGACAACGAGAAAGAGAATGCGATAAAAAAAAATTATCGAGAGACTTCGTTAAGTAAGTAAACAGCAGCGGGGTTAGCTGCCACTTCATAAAACCCTTTTCAGACGTCTGAGATGTGAATCCCCTCAGGGAAGAAGCGAAAACTTTATAAGAGAGACGCGATCGCTGTCTGCCTCACGCCGCTGACAACTGCGCGTCGGCGGGGGAATCTAACATGTATTTTTTTTCTTTCTTGTCTCATCAGCCGCTTTAAAAAACGTTTCGAAAGACTAAGGGGCATGATACAGCAAACAGAGCTTAAAGGAGTTGTTATCAAGTGCGGCTTCTCGGCATACTCTCGAGTTCATGTTGTCTGAAGCGTTTCAGATGCTACGTACGCGGCTGTCTACGTCGCGAACTCGCAGCATTTTATGAAAGTGTGCTATAGTTAACGGCGAATCCTTTAGATCATAGAAATCTTGCCTCCCTCATATGGAAACTGGACTGCTTTTTCATGTTTCCAAGCGGACGCGGTACATAGCGCTTCTGAATACAGTGAGCTTAGCACGCCCTTCGATACGATGATGATTAAGGTGAATTTTAATCGCGCAAGGGCGTCTGCGGCCAAAGAGCGCCATGGCACAAGGTGTTTTCTTCTACTCAAGGTAGGGTCAAAGACCCAATTCCCAAGCATTTCACCCTAAAGAAGCCGAGCACCAGACCAGGGGAAAGCTTGTACCCATTGTATCACCGGTGGGTACCCGGCGGCTCTGGGGATCGAACCCCGCACCTCTCGAAAGCGAGGCGGGTGCTCAAACGGCTTTAGGCCGCCGCTGCGGTGCCCTTGGATACATTCCTTGGATACGTTCTGTAAAAGACAGATTATTCCATTTTTACTCCTATGTAACTGCATTCGTGTTTAGAGTGTAGGGCACCCCACTTGGTAGACAGCAATTCGGAGAGCCACCTGGTACAGTGACGTACCTCACAGATATGGCACCTGAAATAACATTAATTCACGATAGTCACCAACCCTCGGCACAGCCAAACGAGCATAACCAACGTGGAGAATAACCAATGTATAACCAAAATTGGAGCATAAATAACACTGCCCGGACCATGCCCGTGATATAACCAAAAAGCGGTGCCACCAAATGAAAAACATCTCATTCCCGGCCGGTCGTGGCGACCTTTCTAGGAGACATAAACACACAAACAAAAAGAACCAAACACATAGCGCACTGAATGTGTCCAAGTTATCTCTCCACTCTTAGCCTGCGCACTCTCCTCCTTAACATCAAAATGTATTCCGAGAAACAAACGAAAAATACACAAAATACAGTCTTGGTTTAAAGGAAGCGGGTTTTCATAGATATAACCTAACGCATTTCAGCAGCGAGTTACCGCGCCGTCTTATTTCAACTGTGAAAGCATCGCCTTGCCGACTTCGTAAGAAGGTCACGCAAAAAGAGGAAAAATTTAGAAAGGATCAAGCTGCGGAGTGCTCCTCTTGCCTCGGGTGATCGGAAGCGACGGAGCCGCGCCGTGAAACGAACCGAGACTCTTTCAAGGAATGCGCAAGCTACCTCCGCCCCCTCTGAAAAAAAAAAAGAGAAAAGCAGATGAAAAGCTTCTTATCTTCCTTCGGGTGTACAACCTTTAGGGAGTCTATTACGAGGCCTCCCTCTGTTATCACTGAGACGAACGCTGCTAAAGCATACAGGGGAGAAGAAGCAGCAGCCCCAACCCTATCCCTATTCCCCATTACTCGCCGGAGGCGCTTCTTCCCTAACTCCTTTTTATTTCCCTGCGCGTCTCCCGGGCGGAGCTGCAGCGCGGTGGGCGAGTGCGTATGAAATTGAGAATTCAGTCGCTTCGAATAAAACAGGCGGGACGGAAACGAACATAGAGGCGGGGTGAAACTACACAGAGAGACTGGAAAGTGTAAAATAGGGAGTAAGGTACCTAGGGAGCGGTATATAGGGCGACAAGAAGAACACGTGGCGGAGACGAGCGCGCGAAGCGCGGAAATGACAGCGTTGCGAAGCAGCCGGATGAAGCTTTGTTTTTTTAATTTATATTTTGTTTTCCTCCTGGCGCTTCGACGCCCCGATTTCCGGTTCCGTTTCCCGCCGGCCCGTTTCCTCCTCCTTTTGTGCAACGCCTCGGTTCTGCGTTATACAGAGCCACGCGCCCGTTTGGAGCGCGATGGTTTCCACCTGAGTTGTGAACCGTGCGACGAGACAATGCATGAACACACCGCGCACACGTTGCGCTAATAGACACTTTTAGTTGGACGTACGCAGTGAGCTTGCGCACGCAACGACACTGCGGGTAACAAGTGCGCATGCGCAGAACGCAACGTATCTAGCCGCGCGTTGCGGACGCCCGCCTGCTATAAAGCATAGCGTAGCGTACGCAACGTGGGACGCTACGTGCTGCGTAGAGAACATGGCGGCGCCCATCTCGCCCGCTTCGGAATAAATACATGTCGCCGCTGGATTCCCTTACGCAATAACTCGCTCGAATGGTAGCGGTTCGCTTTTATTTCGCCTACTCTTGCCCACACGTGCCGGCATAAGCGATAACTAGCCGCTGTTTTTCAGATAATTTGGCGATTTTCAAGCTCCTAGGCCTAACTAAATGCCGTGTGTTTTCCTCGTTGCAGCGACACCTGGCGAAGCAGTTTTCTAGCTTTTAGTCAGTTCTCACATTTTCTTCGGTTTGCATAGTTTTTCTTCTTGGAACAAAAAAAAAAAGGCTCGCAATGCACTCACCCTAGTTATCAGTAATCACGGATGAAAATTTCTTCAACCGAGCGTTGATGTGCTTTGGCGTCTAGTCGCTAGATGGCGCTACTGTTTACGCGTTCGCGTGAGGGACGCTACGGCACGGCCAACTAAAAGTGTCGTGTTTACACTATTCACAGCGTACGCAACGCATTAAGAGATGCGTACGCAAGCATACTGCGTACGGCCCAACTAAAAGTGTCTAATGTTCTCTTTCGGATATACCTTCTTTCGTCATCAACGAGCAACGCGTGCAGCGGTGACTCCTGCAGCGCGGTTCTCGCCTGGCCATACTGCGTGCGATATATGCACTACGCTATATATCGTTAATCATCTGAAAAACGTTACTTGCTTATTACGTAACCGAGAAAACGAGCCGTCGTAGTAGCGCGCGAGCAACATACAAAACACTCACGCACAAAGAAAATCGAAACTAAATAGAAGAACTTAAACTCGCGCGCAAATTCGGCAACGCCCGCACATCAGAAAGACAGGTCGTCAAAATCATTGTCAGCTATGTCAAATCCACTGCAGGACAAACAGCCCTGTCCTTCAACAACCGCGGCCACCTTATCCCCAAATATTTCACAGCTTCATCTCCCCATGACTGTTGTGTGCAGTGCGACGGAGACCAAGGAAGACGTGTCTTTGCAGTCACTGTCTCTCGCTGTGCTGTACAATATACAGTCGTGTCGAAACCAACTACCCCGCACGTCTGCATTAGTGAATCCTTCTCCTCGCCTGACTTCAATGGCAGCAACGGGTTGGGGCTTGAATCAAGTAATATACACGATTAAGCAGTTAATATCGGGCTAAGTTTTCGCTACATAGTATACGAACATTCAAGCGTAGGTCCTTCGCTATCCACAGCTAAGCTAAGGTCTCGAGGAGTTTACGGCTGCCGACGACGCCACAAAAACGTGTCTTTAAGGTAACCCTCGCTCGAGGAGCGTGCATTAGAAAGATAAAGAAAATAAGAGGCACGGAGAGGGGGACAAAACAAGGACGAAAAGCTCAATTCTCGCCGTCATCTACCTAGGACCTCTGCCGGAGACGAAGTCGCGAAAAAGCCGACAACCATCGTCCCAGCCGGAGCCTGTTTCACGGGATCCGGTGCTCGGCGTGGGTTCTGTCACCGGTCGAACGGGATTCACTCAACGCTTTGTCCTCGTGTCTAAACAGAACTCGCCTCCCGTGTTCGAACCACGCGCGCAGGCTGCTTTACCCCTTTTTCTCTTCTCTCTCCACAAAGGCGCCTGTCTTGACTGCGCAAGCCCTGGTCGCGACACCCGCCAAGTTTTATTCTCGGTTCTTCGGGAACTCGCTCCCTTGTCAGTCGATCGCGCGCGGCCCCCGGAGGAGACAGGCAGGAGCCAATTTTTTTGTTATGTGCGCGGCACTAATCCAGAGGTTTTTTTCTATTTTTCTATTCTTTTCCTGGCTCGGGGTTACTTTTTTCATGCTCCAGGCGTAGGCTGAGTCTTTGAATCCACTGACACTGGCTCGCATCCTTATCTTCGTTGGCGCGGACACAGAAGAGGATAATAGAAGGTTTCAATGGGAACGATGAAACCACTATCATGAAGTCATAAATACACAAAAAATTCCTCCACCGCACAGCAAACTGTGGTAACATTTCAGCAGCACTGATGGTACCGCCGAGATCGAACACCTTGCTATGAGCTTAGCATCCACATGTCAACTGTTCTCTAGAAACGAGGCGCAATGACAGAGGCCTCTTTCTAGCAATGGCCGCAACTATGATGATGATGATGATAATTATAAGAGAAGCATCTTTAATTACGGAGGCTAGCACGTAATTCCGAATTGTAGGCCGCAACAGTAATCCAAAACCGACGCAACAGTAGAAGTGCACTCGCGATAAGCAGGGTCACTGCTGTACAGTAAAAGCCAGCTAGGACACGAAGAGGTGGGGAAAGAGGGGGGGGGGGGGGGGGTCTGTCGGGATTATGTACAGACCTATAGAGCAACCTTCTGAGCATTCAAAGCCTCGTCAGCACCGCCAGCCTTTCCAGCAGAAAAGAAACACCCCAACCCCACAGATTCCGAGTTCCTTTTATTTTTTGGCTTTCCCGCAAAGGGGATTAAAGGGGGGCGGAGAGAAAGACCACGCACTAGCAGCTCTTCTTCGATGGGCGACAAGGTGTGTGTCTCCTCGCCAGACAAGAAAGATAACAGCCTCAGCGCGCAACGTATGCAGCTAAGGTCCTTTCGGCCTTACCTCAAGCACTCGGGACCGTTATCCCCACGCACAACCCCGCAAACAAATCCGTGCACTGCAGAGGAGGCTGAATCCAAGCCGCCATTGTCCTACCGCGCCTTGACGGAACACGGTCAACCGGTGCACCCCTTGTTAACCTAATCTAACGTGGTCACAGCGGCAAAAAGAAAAAAAAACACGGTCGAGTTTCACATCCCGCGCAGCGGGCCTATTACCAAATTGAGTACCTCGACGAAGGCAGAGCTCGCCGCCACATCCAACCCACTTTCCCAACCGTCCCTCACACTTTTCCTCACCAAGTTCGATCGCCCATGCGTGTCACCCAAGTGGCGGGCCGTGCGGGAGCTTCTTTCTTTCGCATGTAAGGAGGGAAGAAAAGAGAGAGAGAGAGAGAGAGCCCTCTTCCCTGTCTCCCAACTCTTGTCGCCTATTAGATATGCACCGGCGCGCTCACCGGGGTTTATGCACGGTCGCGTTTCTGCCGCAGGTTGGACACCGGGCGAATTCCAAAGATTCGTTCCCGAATTCTTCGCTCTTTTTTTCCCTCTTTCTGAAGAAGGTGGGTAGGCGAAAACAAGTTAGCTCGCCCGGAAGATGAGTAGCTGTAGCAGGGCGTCGCTTCCGCATAAAAACTTCTTCAGCGGTAGAGCGGAACCTACGCGCGCTGCGGAGGCGACGGGTTCTTCGGCGCCGCCGAACATCCGCGTGGCTGGGCTCGACAGCACTCTCGTGCGAGACGTCGCCTCGCCCTGGTGGCTAGCTAGCTGCCGCTCCACCGCGAACAAGTTGTGAAACGAAGCGTAGCCAGGCGTCAGCTGCGTCCGCTACTACTATTTGTGCACCGCAGTACGCGTGCGCAGTTCGTCACCGGGTGGCAGAGGTAACGGTTTCAGCACAGCGCAAATTACATTTATTTGCAATTATGGATTTGAAGGATGCGCCGCACACAACTCTCACAAAAAAAAAAACTAATTAACGACTTGCTCATAAATTTGAACGGCGCGAAGGAGACGAACACAGGAAACACAAGGGAGGAGAGAGGAGGAGGAGGAGGAGGAGGAGGAGGAGGAGGAGGAGGAGGAGGAGGAAAGGCAGGGGGGTTAACCAGACGAATAGCCGGTTTGCTACCCTGCACGGGGGGAAAGGGGTGAGGAGAGAACAAGATGAAGGAGAAAAGCCAGTTGCAGGAAATTAAAGTCACTAAATTAAAGGAAATTAAAGTGGATAGAAAGAGCGCCTACTAGAGCAAGGTGCATAGAAATGCGCTATTTCTATCCACCCTGTACGTCCTGTGTTCCTGTCCTTCGCGGCGTTCAAAATTTATAGCTTGAACCAACTAGCCCTACAGCAAGTACGGCTTGCTCATCTCTGCCGCGCGCACGCGTTATGACGTCACTCGTGACGGTGAAGTTAGACTATACAGAGGAGTTCGGTATGCGCAGGAAAAGTTTCCCTCCGAAGTCGTTAGCGCACCGTTGTTTTTTCGCCACGCTGCTGCTATCCTGTCCCCGTGGGCATGCGAGCCCTGCGCGCTAATGCGCCCTTGAAGCTCGAGATCGAGTTAGACCCTATGCGGTACAAGCAGTACGCCTGTAACGCTTAAAGTTTACACCACATCTTTATTTACATTTGTACTGTTCATTCATAAAGTAGCTGGTGGTGGTTTTTTTTTTTTTTTACTGAATAAAAAATGGAGAGCAAACGGGCAGCAAAATACCGGCCTACAGGCACGTCCGAGCAACTGCGCACGCGGCGAGGTTTCGCTGTCGGCGACTGTGCTCGTCACTACCGGCCCGTCGATTTTCTTCTTGGTTGTTCCCACATATGCACAATAAATAAAAAGTCATGAAAAAGGTGTCCGTCTCCTATCCGCCTTACCGGAAACAGCGCATGCCTTTTGCAAGCCAGAGCTAGCATCAGTCAGCCGGCCAAGCATAGAATTCACAACGCTCCGTGGAACGTAATGACGGCGGCGCTGCTCGATTACTCTTATATCGAATACTTCGATATAAGCAAGTAGCGATGTAGCTCTTTGAACATAATGACCTATATGTCGAATAAACGCTTTCGTACTGTTTCTTCTGTATACTGTGTCGCTCTATGTCGAACACTAGCTTTTTGGGGCACATAAAAAAGAAGCGGCACGAAGTTCTCGCCATGTGAATTTTTATCGCTCTAGGATTACAGACCATTACTTTTTTAAACGATTTTTTTTCTAAACAACTTTTGTAGACTTGTACCGGGTCATTCATCCTATTCCGTTATTTTATTCTCTGTTGCTTAACTCTTACAAAAAACTTTTACAGACAGTCTATGGACTGTTCATAGAGCTCTGTTGATAAAGTCTATAGAGTTTCTATAGACAAATCCTAGATAACATTATTTAGGCAATGCAAGTGCCATAGACAGACTATAGACAATCAATAGATTTATAGCCATACACTTTTAGTAGACTTTTGTCTACAGACAGTCGACAGACTATGAATAGACGGAGTGGTTACGGCGCTCGGCTGCTGGCCCGAAAGACGCGGGTTCGATCCCGGCCGCAGCGGTCGAATTTCTACGGAGGCGAAATTCTAGAGGCCCGTGTACTGTGCGATGTCAGTGCACGTTAAAGAACCCCAGGTGGTCGAAATTTCCGGAGCCCTCCACTACGGCGTACCTTATAGCCTGAGTCGCTTTGGGACGTTAAACCCTCATAAACCAAAATTATGAATAGACGAGAATAAATATCTATAGGACGGCAAAAGAGTCTATCACAAGCCTACGGACTGTCTATAGATAACTTTAGTAAGGATTGGCGCTCCCGTCTTCAAATATTCCGGTGCAGTCACCGGCTAAGGGACTTCTTCCCGTATGCAATATTTCTAACCGCCTTTAATGCCGTTCAGATTTGTCTTTTGTTCGATCGTGGTCGGTCCGCCCACAAGATGCCCGGCAGGCAATAGCAGCCGCTATGCGCACGTCAGCAACAGCTTTGAGATTTCGCCACCTGACGCACCTGAAACGAAACTTTAGCGCCTCCGGCATCGCGAAGCTTCAGCGAGACGCCACAACTCTTGGCCTTTGCGCTTAAACAGTCTACCTGAGGGCTGCCACCGCCACGTGCCGATGTCGTTAAGTACGCGCTCGAAACCGCGCGGGTGAAACTACATGCCTGCGCGACACAGGTTCACACATTTCTTTGCTTTGCCGCAGTATGTTTAAATAAAAAAAATAAAAGGGAAAACACATTCTCAGTGTCCGAAGGAGACTTGCTGGCTATGTATGAGAAAGAAATAAAGGAAAAGAAGGAAACAGAAGAAAGAAGGAAAGAGAGAAGGAAAGAAAGGAAGGAAGAAAAAGAAGAATGAAAATAAAAAGAAAGAAAGAAAGAAAGAAGGAAAGAAAAGAAGAAAGAAAGAAGGAAAGAGAAAAAGAAATGAAAGAAAGAAAAGAAGGAAAGAAAAGAAGAAGAAAGAAAGAAAGAAAGAAAGAAAGAAAGAAAGAAAGAAAGAAAGAAAGAAAGAAAGAAGAAAGAAAGAAAGAAAGAAAGAAAGAAAGAAAGAAGGAAAAAAGAAAGAACACGTGGGCCAGCCCCGGCCACATATGGCAGCACAGAGCCCTACTGGGGAATTCGCTGAAGCTGCCGGCGGCCAGCCACTAACAACGCGTCACCTCGATCTGCCCGCGTTCCACGAATTGATACAAACAAATAAAAAAGGGGGAGGAGGAGAAGAGGAGAGGGCTTGAGGGGCGCATAAGGGACACAAGGTAGGTGACAGCAAAGCAACCGCGACTTGAGACGCGTGCCACAAAGGGCATCAGTAGTGCGTTCCACAGCGTTCCGTAACCCCTGACACGGTATGGCACGCAGTATGTGCGCGTTGGCTAGGCTTTCATCGTATGGACCTCCTGCATGTTTGTAAACAAACGAGGTGGCGCTGCAGTCGCTAGCGAGCTCGTGGTAGGCAAAAGGTCGGGGAGTGGCGTCGCGGATAGGTGTTGTGCGCGGGTTTTCAAGGCTTGTAGGCGCGTTTCCAGTTTCTGCGAATCACAGCAATGGTCGATGCTTCCAACTTAGTAATTTGTCGAAGTACACGAGCTCGCGTTGTCCACGTGCGGCCTATAAAGAGAAATAGTTTGCCACTGTGTATTGTATATATGGTTAGTAGTAAACATGTAGAAAGCGTTCCTGCCGTTTATTTATGCGCTAGGCATTGAATAAAACAAGTTTTGACACTCTGCACTAGCCGGAATGATTTTACTTCGGGACAGTAGTGAGGGGAAGTGCTGGCGTTGTTTCGCCGGAGCAGACATGCGCTCATCGTCTGCTGACATACGTACGTGTCGCGCTGCGCGAAAAGTGGGGACAGAGTCGTGTCCCCGATCTCCTGTCTCGCTTAGCGCTGTTTTTAGCCGCATGACCACGCACCAGCCAGGCCGACTTGTCCTCTTGTTAAGCTGGTCGATTTGGTGAAAATTTTTGATTTCTAGAATTATTTCCTTTCCTAGCCCTGAAGTCTAGTTTCGTGACGAAAAATTATAGCAAAATATTGAGTACAAATTTATAAATTACGCTTTTTAGAAGTGTGGTCGTCAAAAATTGTGAGGTAATTTCTTTGATTTCAGTGCCGCATTTCTTTGACCAAAGCGAAAGCGAAGATGCCATAAACGAGGGAATAAACTTTAAGGTTCGTTTTCTGACCTCTCACATTTTCTGCGACTGGATCACTCACCTTCGTAATTCGCATGAAAATCAAATGATTCCATTTGTCGCAAACTATTCCTGAGACGTTGAGGAGCGTAATAAATCTCCCGATTTTTTTCCCTACACGTGCAGTATTGTGTTAGTTATTTTTTGTAAGAAACGTTTTCATGTAACTATGCATGCATAAGTACTGATCATATAGAAAAACAACTAATCGCGTCATCATACAGAACAGGGCTTTATGCACATGCTGGCATAAAAAAAAACTGCGCACTATCTACTCAATTATTTGAGACCTAGCTTGGGGGGACTTGACGACGGTGTTAATTATAATTACCCAGAACTGCGCCAGGTATAGCTATAAATAAAAGGAATGACTGAAACTAGCGTAGGAATTTCATATTTGCACCAAGTTTAGTTACATATCGCATGCATGAATAACGAAAACACTTTTCATGCCGCGCCGCGGTGGCTCAGTGGTTAGGGCGCTCGACTACTGATCCGGAGTTCCCGGGTTCGAACCCGACCGCGGCGGCTGCGTTTTTATGGAGGAAAAACGCTAAGGCGCCCGTGTGCTGTGCGATGTCAGTGCACGTTAAAGATCCCCAGGTGGTCGAAATTATTCCGGAGCCCTCCACTACGGGCCTATTTGTTCCTCTCTTCTTTCACTCCCTCCTTTATCCCTTCCCTTACGGCGCGGTTCAGGTGTCCAACGATATATGAGACAGATACTGCGCCATTTCCTTTCCACCAAAAACCAATTATTATTATTATGCCGCGTCCCCTCTCAATCTCGCCACGTGTCTGTTAGTAGCACGCCTGCGGCTGCTTCTTTCCAAACAAGCTTCGCGATCATGTATTACCTCATGAAACATGACACATGCATGATGCAATGAAAAAGCATATGGCGTTTAGCACACTTAAGGTACGCTATTCTAAGCACACCAACGCGACCGCGCAAGATTGACACAACTTACCAGACTTCTTTCTACTCGAATGAAATAATTACGTCGTCATATCAAGAAACAGTTTCAAGTAACTATTAAATGTCACAAAACGCGCCATTTAAACATGGTGTGCTATTAACAAAAAAACGCATTCCTTGGGGGCGAGTGAACCAGTCGGCGCCCCGTGCACTCCGGCTCAAGGTGATAAGTACGTGTGCAGCTGCATATGTCTTTTTTTTCCTTGAGCAATTATCAGCCTACTATCCTGAAGTTCAGGTGAATGAACGCAGTAACTTGCATGCTATTAAGTGCATTGAGTGGCAGTGCCTATCGACTCCCAGACTTCACGCTTTACTACCGTGGCCCAATGCCTGTTAGCTAGTTTCCGAATGCGGCATTTATGCGCGAGAAACCTATCGAGGCTAATTTAATATTTTTTATGCTACTACGCGGATCCAGCAGTGACGCAGCTGGTCAATACATGCTGCTTCTGCAGTGCATAGGCTCGAAGCAGCCGCCGGTAGCTGCGGTAGGCACGGGCAAGCGGAACCTGTTTTGCCTATCATGCGAAAGTCGCTGCTAACATCAGCGCCACCGCATCTTCGTGACGTCGCGGGGTGAAGGAGGTCCATACTGCAGGCGGCACGGAGCGGCAGCAGTGTGTTTTGCACAAAATGTGAGAGTCGTACAAGATCCTACCTGGTCATGTAACCTGCTGTAATACGACCCTTTCACCTGAAGAGGAGTACGATTGGAAATACGATTGATTGATTGATTGATTGATTGATTGATTGATTGATTGATTGATTGATTGATTGATTGATTGATTGATTGAGTGATTGATTGATTGATATTGATTGATGACACACGTGGGCGAAAAGGCAAACTCCTACCAGTGGGATCGAACCCACGACCTTCGAGTCAGCAGCCGAACGCCGCAGCCACATGGCCACCGCAACGAGTCTGCTTAACAATTCGGATATACCGCATCTCCCCGCAGGAGAGGCGATGCCTGGAGATGTAGTCATGCAGTCGGAAGCCGAGAGTGTTAGAGTACGGAGAAACTTTCCAGAAGTCCGCTCCTACTGTCTGCACGAGGCAGCGATTGTGGCTCAGCTTGAGCCAGTGGGCAGGCCCGTGCACTTTCCTTTTCATTCTTCCTTCAGTCGCAACAAAAAGCGAACCGATATGAACGACTAAACTCTTCGGATTTTATTTTCAATACCACATGGGATAAACCATCACGCCCGTGATCCGACCGTAACCATTCAAAGGGTACCAATAAAAGGCGAAAAATCAAAATACCTAAACCACTTTTCAGAGCATCAGTGTAATGCCAGTTCTCCGTACCCTCAATTCCATCGGGGAAGCAAAACAACATACACTATCCAATGAAAGTTCTCATGCACTACTGCGAACTCCAATCTCTTTGAGAGGGCCCGCCGAGGCAGTTCTCGTGGAACCAGGATTGACGATAGGAGCGAGCTAGGCGCGATGCAAGCGTTTAGAACGGTTTTCAGTTGATTAAAAAGAGCGTGGGTTCAAACTTGTACTGTTGGTGACTAATACTGCACTACGGGGGGGGGGGGGGGGGGGGGGGGGCAGGAAGTTTCGCTCGTTTCTGTAGAGCAAAACGGAAGCCTGTATAATATAGTTCAGTTAGCCTCCCAGCACTAAGCGAAAACAACGTATAGGGCTGGCTCTCACGTCACCGGCTCCGCCTCGTTTGCTTCGAATAAGCTGCGCCCGAAAATCGAGCGACTTTCCGCCCACGTAATGACGACAAATGACCGCTAGCTGCCGCCTAAATGCGTACACTAATCAAAAGCAATGGCTGACGTCATTTTTTTTTCTTTTCTACGCCAACTTATCTAAATAACGCTGGAAAGGCAATCCTTACAGGCAAGAAGAACAAAATTTCTGTTCAGAGAAAACATATATAACGTCTCGGGACGCGTACAAAGCTAGCTCTTTAAAAAATTTATTTAGACAGCCTGTATACACAGTATACAGACAGTGTAGGCATTCTTTAATGAAATTTTCCGAGGGAGTCTGAGTGCAGCAGCCATGATTAGTATAGTCAGGAATTGTAACTAACGAGGTGTGCACCGATTAGTATGCGAGGAGCAGGCCAGTGCCCCCCCCCCCCCCCCCTCCCCTTTAAACTCCTTCAATAGGGGATATTCAAAATTCCGCAAGTGAGCTTTCCCGCATAACAATGTTGCCGAAAACAAGATGGCTGACCATGCGTTCCCAGCTGAAACAAAGCAAGAAGGACTTGTATTTTGTTTTATTCTTCCAAAATACGTTTCTTACATTCTATCCACACCCTTAATTTAGCACCTGTGCTGTAGCCATTCGCAGTATATATATATATATATATATATATATATATATATATATATATATATATATATATATATATAGAGAAAGAGAGAGAAGTCGGCCATCTTGTCTTTGGCAACATAGTTACGTGGGAAAGCGCACTTGCGGAATTTTGAATATCCCCTATTTCACAACGCACACCGTGCAAGGGGCCCAGTCTATAGTTGAACACGCTGCCCCATATTGAAACGCAACAAGCGGCAAGCAAATGAAGCAGTCTTTTTTTTAACGCTTCTGTTGGCCGTCATTAGAGACTGGGAGTCAACAGACACTCACTGAAACTCTTCTTTTTTTAGTTTTTGTTCTTGCTTCCCCCGGGCCAGTAGTAGCCTACACGCCTATCGACCAGCGCTGCAGCCTTGGGTACAAATCTCGACCAGAACGAATCAATGTCGCTGGAGGCGACAGACTACAAGAATAGTGCCACATCGGCTCCGCAGCTTCCGGCAAAAACAATTCTCTGTCCGCGAAATTCTTCCGCCACAGTGACTCGCTTCATCTCCTTTGTTTTGTTGTTTTTCTCTCTCTTTCTGCAATTTTCTTAGTGTTACATTTCGCTACAAAGACACGCCACTCTTACACTCCCTCCCTACCCTGACTTCAACAGTTGCGTGCAGTGCACAGGGATATACCAGATTTTCTCGCGTAATGAACGCATCCCCGTACTTTGGCTGTCACAAAGCACAGTTTATTTTTCCCTCCTCGCGTAATACACGCACCTCATTCCCTTGACGCGCAGGCTGGTGATGATGATAGTGAATGCTTGCAGGCGCCCTCTTTTGAACGCCGACATAACTACGCCACCTGTCCAATGTCAATACTTTTGACCCATGTGCTGTGCGATGTCAGTGCACGTTAAGGATCCCCAGGTGGTCGAAATTATTCCGGAGCCCTCCACTACGGCACCTCTTTCCTCCTTTCTTCTTTCACTCCCTCCTTTATCCCTTCCCTTACGGTGCGGTTGAGGTGTCCAACGATATTTGAGACAGATACTGCGCCATTTCCTTTCCCCAAAAACCAATTGCCGACATCCAGAGCGGCACTTACGCGGATAGCGCGAATCGCCGGCGGCCAATGCTATCATCGCGGTCAACGTCGCCGCCGCCGCTTCGAGAGTCATTACGTAGGAACGCGATGGCGATGCGCAGTCGGCCGCTCAGCGAACGATGAAAGAAGCACTGGCGTCGGAATCGTTACAGCCGCCGGCAGAGATCGTGCGCCCGATTTCCGACCAACAGCATACGAGGGGCACCGAACGCCGGGTCGATGCGGAATCTGGCTCCTGCTCCACCTCCGCTACGTCCTTTTGTTCACGCCGCATTTCGTGGGACGGCATTCCCTCCGCAGCTTTCTCCACCGAGCGATGCTGCTTGTATGTTTCACGCGGGTGGGTTATGCGGCTCGCATTCCTTAAAAGCGCATAGACTTTCTATAGGTAAATACAATAACAGCAGTTAATATACAGAAAATACAAATATTACAGATAGCATATAGATTTATGGCCACACACTTTTAGTAGACTTTCGTCTATAGACGTATATAGACTATCAATATAAAATTGAAAATTGTTTTTTTTGGGGGGGGGGGGAGGAAATGGAGCAGTATCTGTCTCACATCTCGGCGGAAACCTGAACCGCGCCGTAAGAGAAGGGATAAAGGTGGGAGTGAAAGAAGAAAGGATGAAAGAGGTGCCGTAGTGGAAGGCTCCGAATAATTTCGACCACCTGGGGATCTTTAACGTGCACTGACATCGCACAGCACGCGGGATCCTTTGCGTTTCGCCCCCATCGAAACGCAGCCGCCGCGGTAGGGTTCGAACCCGGGTACTCCGGATCAGTAGCCGAGCGCCCTAATCACTGAGCCACCGCGGCGAGTCGGCTATGAATAGACAAAAGGAAATAGCTATAGGAAAGCAATATAGTCTATAAGAAGTCTAGAGAAAGTATATAGACCATTTTAGTAACGGCTGTGCAGGCAATACGTTGGTTGCTCGTCGGAGGGTACGGCTGAGCTCTCAGTAAATCTACAAGCGACAGAGGCGGATTTAGGCGGGGTGCGCCACCCTTTAGCGAGAAATAAATTTAAAGGAGAAAACCATGAGAAGCCTCCCACCACCCCTCTCGATTTCTTTTAATGACAAAAATCCTGAGAACGCATTTCGCCAACAGGCCTTTCCGACATTCATCATTAACTCATGAGAAGGTAATCCACTTCAATAGAATCCAAGAAAAAAAAAGTTTAAAGGGCGTTTACACTGATTTCAGCGTCAGTTGCTAAGGGGGTTCATGGTCACGAGACCGACGAAGATAGATATGTGACCTTGCCAGATGATATCCCACAAACAATGACCACGAGCTTTCGGGAATAAGGGAGGTGGTCTGTCATTTAAACGTCATAAAAAAAAGGAATATATGCCTCATAACTGCGGGCTTTTATCCAATGCTCTGCGTTCTTCTTTTTATATTCTTTTCCAGGGCACGAAAAATACGCTTCAGCGCCAAATGATCCCGGAGCCATTCTTACGCCATTACTCTCATCCCTGGCACATTTCCCAGTGCCGCTAGAGCCACGCGTTAATAGAAAGAAAAGCAACAAACACTGATCACGCGTTGCCTCCCTTTTGTGCATTCTTATATAGCGCGATACTTGTTCACCTCATAGCGCGGCTGACGAAAGTCTTCCAAAGCAAGCAAGGTGACTCTTGACGCAAAAGGAGACACGTAGATGGAAGATACGCAGCCACTCCTCTTGTATATTCCGCGGCTCGACGCCCGTGAGACTGGCTTCGTGTCAGGGGAATAGATGCACGGGGGATCCTAACCACTCCTGGTGCGACGCGATCGAAGCATACGTATACGGGGGGAAGAAGTAAGAAAAAAGACCAGAAAATGACAAAGACAGAGCGGTGGCAGAGGGACGCCGCGGAGAGAGCTCAAGGGTCACGAGGCATACAGCGCCAATCAATATGCTATATACTGCCACTGGCAGCAGCTCGGGCGTCATTCATCTTGACGCTGGGAAGGAAACGTCGCGGAGCGCGCCCGGCAAAGACAGAGCGCGTCGCGAAATTTCACTGGCTCGGTGGGAGTTCACGACGCATTTCTCTTACTCTCCATTTGTCATGCTCCCCCTCCCCCCGCCCAATCGCTTCATCATCACCATAATAGTAATCACCACAACCATTAACATCATCAATTCACTTCAACGGTCTTGTTTTAGAGCGAAAGCTCTACTTCACGACGAAAGCTGCAAAGGCCGGGTCATCGCTGAAGCCTCGACCTTGAATAAATAAGTAAACGAAATAAAAAAAATGGCGGTGGTTTAGCTCTGGTTAAACCTGCAGTGACGCGATAGCTACGGCTGGCCGAGTGGAACTTGCTCACTTGAATTGCAAAGTCAGTCTTTCGCTGCTCCGTTTCGCTGGGCGTTCCTTCTTCCTCTTCGTCCCACTTGACACGGCGCATGCGCAGAGCTGCGGAAGCTCGGTTTCGGCGGAGCGCCGCGCCGCCGGCAGTACCAGCTGCTCCCCACCACGTGGCTGGTCACGTGACCAACCACGTGATCAGCCACGGCGCCGCGCCGCCGGCAGCTGCTCCGCACCACGTGACCAACCACGTGACACGGCATGGCTGCGCCGCACGCTGAAGGCTCGAAATGCTACCGTAATGTATTATCGCTACAATAATGCGGCGACTGGGATTCGAACCCGCGGCGGCGCGAAGAGATCAATTTCAGTGGCCACTGCACGTGAGCACTGTGCTATCGCCGCAGTTTTGTAGCGATAGCTACAGTACGTGCGGTAGCGTTTCGAGCCTTCAGCGTGGCTGGTCACGTGGTGCGGAGCAGCTGCTGCTGCCGGCGGCGCGGCGCGCCGGCGAAACGAGTTGCAACAGCTGTGCGCATGCGCCGTGTCAAGTGGGACGAAGATGAGGAGGAACGCCCAGCGAAACGGAGCGACGAAAAACCGACTTTGCAATTCGACTGAGCGAGTTCCACTCGGCCAGCTGTAGCTATGACGTCACTCCAGGTTTAACCAGAGCTAAACCGCCGCCAATCTTTTTTCTTTATTGCATGGAAATAGTTCCGAAAAAAAAATCTAAGCATGCTTCCGCCACAAAACACCAGGACACCACACCCCTGCACGACCCCACCTTCCAAAACATGAAAAGTCTGGGAGGCACACACATGCATCCAGATAGGGGAGCCAGCTAGGCGGCTTTTCCAGGGCAGCATATACTACCCGCACCAAAGCGCACTGTTCGCAAAACAAAGATTTCCACGACCGCGGTGTTTCGGCGTGGCGGTCCATCATGCGGCTCTTCCAGAGGCTAAATAGTCCCAGCAACATAAAGAGATCATATAACACAACACAGTCTTCCCCCACAGGCAAAAAACGAATACTGTTTTAAACTGAAACACACTCTCGCGCTGTGCATTGCACATCGTCGACTTCATAAGCCTCTAAGGCGGAAAGAGATCACATGCCCTTGACGTCAGCTACGGCTTAACCTAAGTCTAATATCGTCCCTGTAGCACAAATGCTCTGAAACTCAGCCCGTTTGTACCACAGCTATAGAATGCCAACTAGCCCCAGTTGTCGCCTTGCCAGCTAACATCGTCGCCAGAGGGTCCGACGACACACAAAGCAAAACCATGAGCCAATCAGCCTAAAAACATGCTTTCGCG